>NW_019091741.1:13830-49237 GCF_001949145.1 Acanthaster planci | reverse complement strand
TTGGACATGTTGGGGGGGGTACCCCTCGGTCTCATTTCTCGCTGGGTATAGTGAATAAAGAGTGTTCCATTTCTGGTCGGACTGCTTAAACCTTGGTCCCACTATGGAGTAAAATGACATAAATTGACATGATTGTCTCAAAGGTACTATATCGGTTTCTGGAGACCACTCTTTTCTATCCTGCCTAGTTTGAATTCCAATATTATCCAAGTGCATTAGCTGAGGATGTTTCCTTTAATCGCACCTTTTAAGGTTCCATCAGCCGGCGGGAAAGCATCGTTAAGATGCGAGTCACGTTAAAACTGAGAAACACAGAATATTATTCCATTGAAAAAAAGGAACAAAACCGCGCTGCTAATGGGAAAATTTGCCATCAAAGTTGAACATCGACATATACTTGACCCCGCACCCCCCCAAAAAAAATCCACAAAACATAGGTGTGGTTTACCTGCATGGAGGCGAGCACATGCAGTCCAGCATTCCCGCGAGGTACATGCGCTCAACACCTTCTAGGCACTGCTCTGTTTAGATATGCAAATGACATGATCAAGAAGTTACTGAATGTCAAGAGACAGGAGAGGTATACTCCTAGAAATCGGCTGTTTCCTATTAAGACGGTTTTCCTTAGAAGTACAAGGTTTTCATAAAAGACTCACATTATTCAAGGAACCACACCTTCAATAATTTTCTGTTTATAGCATACACATGGTCCATGCGATGAATTGATCTCAATGGAACCGTTTCTGCAACTTGACACTCTTGTGCAGTGCAGAACAACCGAATCGTTGAGACCTCCTCGACACGTTGACATCAGCATTAGTCAACAATGAATCACCCAACAAAACAACATCTATGACAGCAAAAGTGGGAAAAAAATCACCCTTCTCGGTGCAAAAGATTCATGTCAATAATGAGTTTTCCCCTTGGGAAGACATCCCAGTTTTGCTATTGAATCTTTTAGGTTGTCACTGAAAAAAATGCATAAACCCTTTAAAATAAGGACCACGCAAAGAGTTGGTTTATCCGAAATTCAGAATGCTTTTTATAATATTTTGTTTAGACACTGCGGAGTATTCCCGACAGTACTGGCCCTCTTAAGACGTTCTTCAACTCCAGAGATACCTTAAAATCGATGGAGTAACACTATATTGTATCGGACGGAAACACTGGAAATGGGAAGCCTGAGGAAATGCTGGAAGTGAGACTACAGGTGGCTTTTTTTCTAGGTTGAATAATGCCGTGAGAAACAGTCGTTTTGACTTGCAAACTAAAATATTAATGGTGTGCCAACAATCGGAAGCTAGGTGAAAAAAACCAAAGACATTATTCCTCAAAGGAACGAGCTTTGAACATGTGTTTTCTAAAGTTCAGACAAATATAAGTAGTTGGTCTTTAGACGGAAATTTATAGAAGATTACATATTTTGTGAAAAGTTTCAGCTAGCAATGAAAAAACAAATGCCAGAACAGATTAACTACAGACAAGCTAGCGCGTAAGTCGCCGGGAATAGGGTTTATACACCCTATGTTTTGACTGGAGGATGGGCTATTCAATCACCCTTAGCTTTTTCGAGATGAAAAAACATGAAAACAGACTCTGTTGAATTGTTCGCAACTCCCAACAACCAACATGTACTCAGTATAGCACTGCATTATGGGAGAGAAAAAAACCTCCCAAAATAAATTTAGAAAAAAACTATAAACAGCCTACATGTAAGTTTCAGGGTGTATGTCAGCAACCTCATTTTCCAATTTTCCGTGACCCCCAAGTTACCCCACTCCAGATTCTCTGGATTGGCAAAAGGCAATATACCACCGTACAAAAGCAAGAAGTCCCGCGGAAAACTTTCGAGAGGATAATGGAAGGTGAGAGTTGAGACAGAGCGACTGCGCTCAAATACAACCTTGCTTTACCTTGGGTGCTGTTGAGGCACAGAGGTACGTTATCGTCATATCGGAACCTCACATCGGCGCAGCCGCACACCCTGGTCAGGTTCTGATAGTAACAGTTGTTTTCACACGCCTACGGGGAAATTAAAATCGAGTTGGAAAGAATGAGTCACACGGTAATGTTGATCCAGTTTTTTTTTCTTTAGAGTGTGGAGAAGATGCATGGACAATCAGTCATTGGTACGATACTGCATGAGATGACAAGTTGGTCGCAGGAAACAATCGGTACCCACGGGCGAATCCAGGAGATTTATTAAACGGAAAAAGGAAACGGCGATTGTTTGGGTGGGGTACATACATTTCCCTTACTCCCGAAAGTGTGTAAAGATGCCCGAAGTTGCTATGAAATGCCCTTTGAAATAATGAAACAAACACCAAACAGTCCATAAATTGTTTCACACAGAAATCCCAAATTCCACAAAAATTGGCTCCCCATTGCAATCATAATTCTTGCTGGTACCAGGAGTGCATTTCTTGCAAGGCTGGTTATACAGGTGCCATTTTACTTAAATGTTTCCTATAAATTGAATATTTGCATCTAGTCTTGTTGATGTACATGATTGCACACGTTATGTAAAACGTTGTAGAAAATATAATAAGCTGTTGAACTCAGAAAAAAACCAAAAAGGAAATGAAATGCCTTCGGAACAATAAAACATCGAACAGGAGGTTTGGTGAGACACAATTATTAAGGTCCATTTTGAAGATGTGCATGAAAGAATCCATCGCATCTACGCATTAAACGGGTTCTGAAGTTACTAAAAATAATCATTTGCCTGGACATGGCAAAACGTACCCGCTGAGAGTATCTCACGTGAGGCAGCGGAAGATTGAATATTGTAGCATTGGCGTTCTCTACCACAGTGCAGTTGGAGTATGGATGGGGCAGACGCGTGAAGTTAGTCTACATGAAAGGATATCAAGAACCAGTAACCCAAAGAAGGAATAATAAAAGAAGCGATTTAATCATAGTGTCCTCTAAAGGCCACCATGTTGATTCCATAAATAAGACACCAAATGAAAGTGTAGAAAAGTGAAATAAACACATAGGGACGACGAATAGACATTCGTTTCCAACCACAACAGTCCAAAGTGTGTTAGAATGATGCATAAGGTGGGTTTTTAGGCTACAAATAGTAATTTTTATCCCGATGACATAAGAACTACGTTTCAGAAAAGTGGAGGGCCGACGGTGGCAAATAGGCTTTTTTTTTCCAATAAATCAAATAAATTTGGCCAAAGAAAATCTCCCAAACCATCAGTATTGACAGATGGTTTCTAACACAACCGCTGGCAATATAGACTATTCAGTGATCCATATTCATAAATATTGATTACAACATTGCATTTATTAGTTATTCATTAATCATTAATATTCAGTCTGACCAGTGACAAGTGGCATCTTTCCTTTGAATATGAATTTCATTACACTCACCTGACTGCAAAATACAACGAAGAGAATAAACACCAATCCGACACAATTCTATAGCACTTCTGCACTCCTCATAACCTACTATATTCTGAAACCAAAAATAACCTTTCACGCCTGGAAGCTCAAACACGACCCAGCCTAGACGTACGGTAAAGGGACGAGTGGTTTATTTAGCAAAGAGATTCCAGGATAAAATTGTTCCCCAAATTCATTTTACTGCGAGTGAAATTTTCTGGGTCAGACGCGAGTGAAACGGTTTACCCTGAATAGTTGAATTAACAGAAAGGATTCATGCAACAGACACTTCAAACAATCTCGACAGTTCTTCTAGAGTTTTTGGTTTTTGTTTTATTTATGTTTGTTTTATTATTGCTATGGTTTTATTTGCTTGTTTGGTTGTCTTCGGCTGTACCCACCCTTTTGAAACCAATGAATGTCTCCTGACCGGGCGACACGCTCACTCCCTCGTCGTCAGGGAAGGGCATATTGTGACGCGCATGCACAACGACCCTTGCCCCGGCCGCTGGTTGGATGTCTTCAATGTACTGGTCTTGCTCAATATACAGCTCCAAAGTTAAGCCTGAACAACACGAAGGGTGTAGGGAATAATAAGACATGGTTTTTGGTGTGTTTTTAGATTTTCTTGTTTTATATTTCCTTTTCTAATCCTTAGACATGACAGTTTTTAATTTTTTTTCATGACTTTAAAATAAAACAAGCTCAAAACAAGCAATTGCACCGTTTTCCGATAGCACCGTGATTTTCAATAGCCCATGTCTAAAAAGAAAAAAAATGAGATGCAAACAAATTGCTGTGTGTTTTCGCTTATAATTCTAACTTATATCTCCAGAACCATGAAGGCTTCATGTTAATTGAAACCCAATAAACAAACACAGATAAGACTTCCGTTATTAATTAATGCAGTACAATGTGAAATTGAGTGCAACAACCGCACTGAACATACCATAAAGTGGGCCAGCTTTTGTCACAAATAACCTCGGCGTTGTGGCGTTGGGCTCTGGTCCGGCATTGAAAATGTAGCAGTTACCGTAGAGATAGTGGAAAAAGTAAGTGAAATCCCTGCAAGGCCGATACGACATGAAAACCACTGTGTGTTATCGCACAGTTAACAGATATTCTAACAGTTTGAAGTACGTGTACTTATTTCCACGGACACGGCGCACAACGGACGAGTTCGTCACTTGCATTATAATAACATTTGCTTGAGAAGCAGGTACGCTTTGTAATGATTTGAGCATTGATTTGACCAATGCAATGGTTTAGGCCAAGCGTTAGCCTAATTTCTCTTCTTGTCTGCAGAATTGGGCATACATGGAGCCAACACTGAATTCTCCAACCGTTCGACCTTGCTCTTTTTTACACACTCCACAATCTTTTATAAGCACACGTACCGCAATACTTAGCGACATCTCCCACCATTTCCAAGCGTGCACACCACTAGTAATGACAGATGCACTGACCTGGCGTGGCATGGTCTTCCCTGGAAGACGCACCTCACCAGCATGTCCCTCAGGAGGTGGCCGGCCGTCCGCCTGTCTTTGTACTTGAAGGCGGTCACGAGCTCAATGGCATCTCCGAGCATCTCGAATGCGTCGTCGAATTCCTCCTCGGAGTCGTCAGGACCGTAGCCCTGTACCGGAAAGATACTCAGGTATTACAGACTTCCCCTTTGCTTGTGAAACCAAAACAAGACCTTGCTGTCTCCGTGGAAAAGTGAACTTGGAAAAATGCATCACTGATGTCATTACACGAGAATTCCAGACAAGAATTGACATTCCACAAGAATTGTGGTAATTTATTGCCATTACACAGGGCAGCATTGGACGGGCTGGGCTTTTGTCGAGTTGAGGTTGTCATTTCAGGCCTGTTGGAGTTGAAATATAACATTTTTTTTCGTTAATCGTTTGAAATATGTGCCGGTGAGGGTTGTGCATTTCACAACATGGCTGTAACTTCCCCATCTCACGTAACAACAACATTATCTTTATTCTCAACATTGTTTCATTCAATTTCAGGAATAAACTTTGGTGGTAGTTTACAGTGCTGTTTAGGTTTGTGCGGGATGGATGGGATGGAAAGATTTTCTTTTTATTCTTTTTAACATCGAGGTGTTTGATGCACTGGTTTTCCGGAGGTGACTATAAGAGTTTTGCCTACTTTGGTAGAAAGATTGCTTTTTTCTCTTCTCGTTTCGCCTCCTGTAAGGGCCTACTAAACGAGAAGTAAATTTTCGGGGTAGGGAGATAATCTTCCTTTTGAAAAGTACTTCTGTTTGTATGGGCAATCTGTACGCGCTTTCTGGCGATTGAGGTTAACTTTGAGGCTTTTTGACACACTTCAGAGAGGAGTGACATAACGATAAAATCACCGAATTTTTTAAATGAAATTATTAAAGAATTATTAACACAGATTTGAAACCATTTTAATAAAAGTCAGAAATAAAGTGGGATTTCATCAGAGGCGTTACTGGGGTACATTTTGCAGGGGACACTTTCATGGAAGAGGGCACGTTAGAATCTTCACTATCTCGTTATCATGGATTGAACGGTCAAACACTGTCCAAAGTGGACTACCACTGGATTTTAGCTCTAATTTCCTGGCAGGGGGCTGGACCAAAAGGGTGGGGGTATGTGCACGTGCCTCGGGAGGAGGCTCCGTGACGCCTCTATGCCCCTCCTCCTTATACTAGTTAGCCTGCGCCACTGACCTTCAAAATCAATCAGTAAAATGTTCTTACTGTGTTCGGGCGAGTTAGGCTTGGCGGAATGGGTATTCCTCGCTCGTCGAGCTCTTCCCAAAAGTCACTCTTGATAGGGTTCAAGTTGCAGATAGTGACGGCGGGGAATTCCACCATCCTGTCGCTGGAGATTTCCATCTTGACGTCCACACCGAAGGCGTAATACCTCTCCAGGAGCCAGGACGTCTGCCAGATGAACATCCCCAGTCCGAAGAAAAACAGTATTGTCCAGAAGACCTTGCGGACGTTGTTGGGGGCCCGTTTGATATTGGGGATGCCGTGGGCGCCCGTATTCTCCAGGAGGGAGAGAACGAGGGACTGGGCCACGCTGGTCTTGGCCAGCCGCTCCTCGTCGGTAATGCCCGGCTTCTGCTGCTGAAGATGACGGGGCTCTTGCTGCGGGAATCGGTCCCAGTCTCTCCTTCTGTCGTCCTCGATGAGGGACTCCCCACGCTTGAAGCCCCTCGAGGTCCTGCGCGACATGGCGGCCGGTTGGAAGGGGGTGTTGATGGCGTTGCTATCGGTGGCGGCTTGCTGCCCGTTCTCCGCTGAAGTCCAGCCGTCGGAATTGTGGTTGTTCAGTTCTGGCCTGTATTTGTGTTGATCGGACGCCGCGGCCTGCCACCTTTCGGGCGAGGCTGCCTCCGATCGATACATGTGTCCAAGGCCAGTACAGTCGTCACCCGTGAATGCAACTTTGTTATTAAAATCCTTCTTTATATCACACAAGACAACAAAGAAGGCAGCACAACGGATCAAGCCCCAATGTCCTACAGTTCAGTACCTTACCACGGACAGATAACTGTGTTTGCGCTGTTAATCAATCAAAGACGATAAGGACGCCTACCGCTTTAACACGAGAGACATGACGTGGTAAATCGTGACTATCATGTAAAACTTCCACCCCTAACTAGCGTCAAACTCACAAAGAAAATACGCTTATTTCACATACATTCTTCACGGGGATGTGATCTTCCTGTCGCTGCAGTTAGTGGTCCTGTGCTGATGTCCTAAGTGCAGTTAATTACCACTGGCTTGCCATGGCGGTCCATTCTTCTGTTTCCTGTTGTTCACAGCCAATTTCCTGAAGTCCGGCGTTTGGCGGAATTGCCTTAATGTACACGCAGTCTAGATGGGTTTGTTGGCAAGGTAATGGGGTGACTTGTATAAGTAACAGTGTGGTCTGGAGTGTTTTTTGGATATCAGCAGTGACGTTCTGCATGAAACACTCCAAAGCAACTCCACAGAGAGAGAGAAAAAAAACACCCAACTACTCAGCTCGTTAGAAACGGTTTACGCACACAAAAGAGACCAACTTTTGTTCACATAACCTGTTCAAGATTGCTCTCAACAATCCGACAATTGCCCAGCAGTTTTTTGTGCGCCGGATCCGTGACGCATGCAGTTACTATAACGACCATTGGTCATTTTTTCAAAACAGCGTCATGGTTATATTCTCAGCAAAATAACCCCCCCAAACAAACAAATGTCACAGCTCCCCGAAAACTCTGAGTTTGAATGGGCCACGAAGGTCATCCGCTCAGTTGTAATTTCAACGGAGTCGTATTTATTCTGTGGTACCGTTGACCTTGTCCATCTCTATCCACCCAACTCCAAACGATGTGGACTTTTTTCCAGTACAAACGAACAACTGGAACTGCAGGGATCAAGACCTTCCCCCCAAAAAAAAACAAAAACAAAAAAACAAAAAAAACAAAACAAAAAACAAGACAAAACAACAAAAACACCCCCCCAAAATGCCAAAACAAAACCAGCAAACGTTTTTTCTCCTTAAAAATATGAATCATCCGCACGAAAATATTACTCAGCAGAAATAGAACAAATGGAATCAGGATATGTTTTACAAATGTGCTCCGTGAAAGTATTTATCATTTCCCATTAAGTGGATCAATAGAACCAAATAACACCTAAAGTTACTCAACACTTTTTTTCTGAGCCGAATATTTACACATTGGTTAGTTTTATTCCTGAAAAGATGACTGGTTTACAGGTACATCAGTTGTATTTTTTATGTACAGCAAAAGATATTATCACCTTGCAAATGATATCATAATAATTTACAAATCAAAGCAAAATCACCAAATACAGTATCTCGTTCCCACGAGCTGCCCTAAGTTGATTACTTTTGCTCGATTCCCATACAAAAGCACCGTGCTATCAGTTCAAGGTTTCTGTGACCTTCGCCTGACAATACCCGATGTCAATCTGCGTTATTCCACAACGTCGCTGCTTATTTTTCAATAATGGCCGTGTACTCCCAGAGTCCTTTATCGAGAGAGGGTCTATATGTGTCTCCCACTTAGCTAAACAAATCTCACAGGACAACCCACGGCGTTTCCATATTTGGAAGGTCGTATGATGCGCGATATGTGGCAAACGTGAACGACCCTCTTGTGTCTTCTTTTGTGTTTCAACGTGGAGGTAGGACACTGAATATTGGAAAGTACTTTTAGATTTCCCGGCGGTGCAGTATATAAGTAAAATATCCCATGGGGTATAAGGCGTACGTGTATGCTATGAGACCCTTAATTACAATATCCTGCTGGGTATGCTTGACGGTGCATGCATAATTCATCCCCAGCCTGCCCAACTCTTCGTCTCTTCTCGGTTCAACAGCTCTCCCGTTATTCCCGCTCGAGGGCGCTCTCCAAAACTTTGCACAACTTCAAATAATCCGCTATAAACCCAGTTCGCTGTACCCAAAATAGTTACATGTAAAGTCTTTTGCTTTACAGTTAATGAACGACTCGAATTTGAAAAATAAAAAAATTGGAGGGCTTGAAATCTCGTCCTACCCTTAAATCTTTCTTAATGGCGAAGGCCTCTATGTATTTCAGGTCATCTATAGTTAGTTACGTTACCGTTACTAGTATATTTTTTAAAAGCCATTACTAAATAAACAACAGGCTTATATATGTACAGCTGAGCCCTGATAAATATTACTATATCATTGCTATTGCTATAATTGCAACCTGTTTAAACTAAATTTTATATAATTCATCGGTCCCAACGTCTAATTCCAGCCCTACTCCTCTCTTTTTCTTTTCATAACGAATGAAGGTCCTCTTCACACACATGTATTCTGAGCCAACGCAATCAAATCCCAACTTCTCGTTGTTCGGTCACGGGAAAGGTGAGATCTAGAATGGGGGGGGATTTGTCCCGACGAGGTTGTGTGCAGCTCCACATTTCTGGGGCTAAGAAAACATGATTGTGGACTGCGGAGGATTGCCAAAGATGCAGATTCACCCCGCACGTCTTTATGAGGAAAGAGACTTTACGCCAAACATACGAACTGTTTTGTTGTGAGATTTCTAGGAAGACTGCAGAGTGAGACTTCAATCTGTGACAGTGACTGCCTCTCATGGTCGTAGATCCCCCGTGGGATGCAGGCGAAATACTGATTACACCCTTTATATTGGACCGTGGGTATAGGCCAGTTCAAAGTCCCCAAGACGTATTTTGGGGTTGACCCTAAAAAGCTTATTTGGGGTTATTTATCGAGGTTTTAAGTGGTAAAAGAGAGTTCACAGACTTACGTTTGTCGCCTCAGTGGAAGGTTTTGGTGGCATGCACAGTTGCCTCAAGGACAACAGTCCTGTAATGCAGAGCCGTGTGCGTCATGGAATCAAATGGTGGAATAAACGTGCCAGTGCACATGGAAAATTAGACCACCATAGATGCATGTTGTACTGGACACACAATGAACCGCCATTCCAAAGTCTGAAGTTTGGTTCCTAAGTGTGAAGTTGGCACTAATCTTTTCATATGCAGCTCTTCTGTTGTGTTCATCACCCCCACCCCACTTATCGATTTTCCACATCTGAGCAGATTTAGGACTGGTCCTGATCGATCCCCCACCACCCTCGACCCAGATGGATTTTTCTACGCCATTTGTCCCTACTCATGCCTGGGGTCTGCTGTTCTCTTGCCCCGTCTTGCCGATCCGTCTGTTCTCTCCCCCGGCGCGGCACCTGGTCGAGATGAGAACGAAGATGTCTATCATCAGCTCCAGGAATTCGAACAAAGTCAACACCGACACACCGATCCATAGCCCAACTTGACCACCCAGATCGCTGACTAGTGAACCAAGCTGAAAGAGTCGAAACCAGAAATCGATGAGTAATTTCACCAAATACATATCCTCAATCTGAAGACGGCAACAATATATGGAACGAGAGACTTTGAAACGCTGGTGGCAGCTGACATACCAGCCCTTCTTATCGTGCACTCAAGCTCAAAACTACGTGCGCATGCTCAGGAGTGCTACATGATATGATAGGGCTGGACTGGTATGTTTGCCGCCACCAAGCGTCACAAAGTTTCCCATCACAATGAAACGGATGTACCAACTCTGTTCCACCGAGGTGTCGAAAGTTGAATATAATACGTGTGTGATAGAAACATATAAAGGTAGTGGCGTAAATATGTGCGGGAATTGGGCGGATGGGGGATGCTAACAGGTGGGCTATGACAATAGCTCGACTATGAAACTTTGAAATGGGGGGGGGGGACTTCATTACTCTATATGGAGGTCGATGTCGATATGTACTCTGAATGGCATATTCATGGCTGAATATTTTAAAACTTGTTTTTCATTTTGAGTGATATTGAACGCATTCCGGTCGCTGGAAGTCCCACAATTTCCAGCAAGTCCTTCTGATTTTTATACTCACTACAAAAAAGTGGGAGGGAGGGGCAAGTGATTCAATAGCCCACCCCCTCCAAAAGTGGGGGATATACCCCACCCCCCGGGATTTATGCCTGGGTATATAGGTCCCTGTTATTTGTTTATTTTCTGAATTTGTTAAGTACGATTTCTTTGTCTGAATTTTGAATTCATATAAATGATTTTTAAGTTTCGCGGAGTCTGCGTATGTCTTGGAACCGTGCCAACAGAATCTGCGCTGATAGAATCAAATCTAAATTTACGTAATGTAGATGTGAATAAATCTAATATGCTTGGCTAGAGTCTTAAACTATTTCTAAAGTGTCCAAGTCACTGTATTGGACCCTTCCACTGAACAAAATCCCGTACCGATAGGTGATCATAACCATAACTGTTGTATCACTAATCTGTAAGCTAAAACCGGGCACACTGCTCTCGAAAACTATTAGAAAACAATCGAATATCACGGTAAAGGTATGCCTCGCCTTTCTCGCACCAGAAGTAAGTTTCCATCCCCTAAAAAACACGGCACAGTATGGTATGTCCTCTTGTCATTCAGTACGTGTTGTGAATAACGTGAAAGAAAGTCAGTGGGATGAATCGGTCATTACGCGTAAGTCAAAGGGTTTCTTCATAGCTACAGACACTCACAGTGTAAGCTGCTGTCTGGAAAATGTCATCGTAGTTCAGGGAGTCGAAATAGACGTTGACCCGAAGTACGTTGTCTCTGCCAAAATAATAATAATAAATAATAGATAAATAGTTGGTAGTAATCAGTAATTCCACAACCGGGTGCATAGTGGATTATTTTGCAAATGTTTATGACAAAGCACAGCTTGAACATAAAACCTCCTATTATGCGTACCTATGGAGATTTAAGACCTTTCCTGTAGTTGGAAGAGATAAAGAGCAGAAGCACTCCCTGTTCGGTTAAAAAGAGCTATGTTGGTGGAGTACCAAGGGGTTTCCTTTGCTAGGGCAATTGCGACCTCTCTTGGTCAAGCTCGGGGCTCATACCACATCGACCACGATCCCTTGCGGTCTGCCTTGAACGACTGGCAACCAAGTGCTATTACGGAAATGCTGGTATTGGTGAGGCGCATCACGAGAAGGCCTTTCATCAAATGTACCCAACGGCTCCTTTCGAGCATTGGCAAAACACTGTGCCGGGAACCAGAGAGATTTTTTTTTTTGGGGGGGGGGAGTTAAATTGCCTAGTCATGGCAATTGAAAACTGGGGGGGGGGTTGCTGACATCATACGACACTGAGGGGCGATGTTCACATGACAGATGCACATCCATACTTATATGTAGCATAGCCCTGCAGAACCGTAGTTCTCCCTTTTTGAGTACTACCGAGTAGCGAAAAAAATCTCCACAATTTGCTTCATTTTTTTCTCAGAACAAAAAAGTGGAAGGGGAGGTTGGATTCAACAACCCATCTCCTTGGTCATAAAGTGGGCTGGATTTGTAACCTCCTTACAATTTATGCTCTTGTTTCAAGTGCAAATAACATTTACGTGGCTTTAAGTTCATTATTGGAGGGATAATGCCCATAAACAACGAAGACCAGACAGGACTAGGTAATGAACTGTATGAAACTGCTTTATACAAACACTTGGGGCGCACTTTCCCAGAACAGAACACCAACCAGTAACATAACCGGTCAGAAATTTCCCTTGTAGGCATTTGGAGAGCGTACGGTACTTTGTATTTGTACTATGGGGGGGGGGCACTGGAAAAAACAAACTGTAGGTTGCATACATTTTTGTTCATTTATTAATTGGCAATCGTCAATTTAAGAGGACATATACGTGCACGCACATTCGTTTCATGCATGTTAGGTCCCCAAATCCGACTCGGCAAACCCTTTACACATCATGAAATGGGTAGTTGGAATATTAAAAGAACTTATTCTGAAAACACTTAAGGTTTCTGCCCGTAGCATTCTGAGGGATGCCGTCACTAATCGAAAGCTTTTTACACGTAAGAAAAGTAATACTTACTCGATAAAGTAACTGTTATTTTTGATCAACGAGATGGTCTCCTTGTTCGATTCTTGTATGTTCTTTCTAACTGTTTCCTGAAACCAGAGAAATATAGCCGCTAAGAATACGGGACATACCAGCATTATCTACTTACGCGTAGAATGCACTGTGTTGCTCTCACGTGAGCAATGTGGATGTAAACGCGGTATACATTACTTTGAAAAGACGCGGAGTTTCAGACAGGGCATTTCACGTGAGTGCAATGATAAGACTGATTTCATGAAGGGACATATCAAACGTTTTATATAATAATTTATGTTCTTAAATCTCTGTCATCTGATTGTTGGATTGTGCCAGTGAACCATTCGTTCCATTTCACAGTACCCGTTGAACAGAACATCGTTTTACCTGACGAGTTCCCGCTCCCATTTCATATATTATTTCATTTAAAGTAAGACAGCAATGTTGGGACGGGAACCTGCTAACAATGCATGGTACCTCCAGCGGTTGGCATTTCGGACACAAACATGGCGCGAATCCGTTACGCACTATGGCGTACGATAATACGCGAGGACTGTTTGTTCTACTAAAAGATGAGGGAATAACGGACCTCGTAGCAAAGTACGACGAGGACTCGTGCAGCTGTCGGTATTATATGAAACAAAACCGACTTTTGCTCATTCCTGCAATGGTAAGAATAATTCGATGAGGTGATAGAGGAAAATAATTAGGAAATATTCCATTCCACGAGACGAAGACGAGTGGCATATAAAACTTTAAGCTATCTTTCATTGCACGGCGGTGAAAGAGTTTGTTTTGTATTATGCCGTCGGTTTACTTTCTCAACTTTCCGGAAAGTGTGACACGAGGTGTCTCCAAAGTTGACTGCCAAAAATTACAAAAGTTTATTCCAAAACACATGTGAAGACAGGATGAAAAAAGTGCCTTTGGGGTAAACTGCTTACCATGTATTCACGGTTTGGCCACTTCGAGTTACTGAAGCTGATTTGGTATCGTGTCTCACTGTGGCAAAGAACAACAGAACAAAAACCAACAAGGGGTAAGTTTTTTTTTTAAACATGAAAAAAACGATCAATGTGGAATTTATCGAGGGATTCAAAAAGGAAAGCTGCACGACTACAAACCGCGCTTCATCTTTTCCGGTAACACACTGCGCGGGATATGTTCAACTTACAGGTTTCAGTGATCCCATTACTACAAGTAGATATATAGTTTTTCCATAAAGGGGCGCCTTTCTTAGAAAAAAAAACCACAACATTTCTACGTCTACTTTACTAGATTTTACTGGATCGCGATTTTACTAGAAATGATGCTTTTTTGCCGACTACAACATTTATCCTACACCCCATTATTCCTTTTAGTAACAACCCCTGGTCAGGGAATGAACCCCGCACTGAACCAAGCGACTTTTGTTGGCAACTTCGCGACCGCAAACGCACGTGTTTTACAGTTGTTCGTGAACCCGCGAAGCGTAGTTCTCACCCAATTTAGGAGCCTTCGTAGTTCTTAAAATTTACCCCCTCTCTTGGCCTTGCTCGGACCTCATTCCCCAGTTCTCTCTTAGTTGACTAGATCAGCGTCAATGGATCTGACTGAGAGATCCCATCTCCCCCCCCCCCAAAAAAAAAACCCAACGTACTTGCAACTCTTGTGGCAATGGCCGCATCGTAATTCGCCGCTGGTGAAGTTGTTTTCAACCTTCTCGATACAAGTTTTTACAGCTGCAGAGATGTGGAGAAACAGAAAGGGAATCAATGCGACTGTATTTTTCCACAAAGATGATGAGAGCTACTGAAAAAGAAAAAAAACAAGAAAGAAAAAAAAGAAAGAAAAAGGTTTGGGACGCATAGCGCTGAAAAAGACTCACCCTTTACTGATGAGTTACAAGGTGCCTGGGAGTCGTTATATCTGTAATTAATGTAGGCACAGTTACAGTCTAAGAGGACAGCACGAAAGAAGCAGTCTTTCTCACACGCCTATAAAAAGACCATAAATACGGTTAGCGATCAGCCAATCAGCATGACTACGCGATCGCTTGGCGCCATAGGCCGATTTCTATGATTATTCATGAACAATCTTACACAATGGTGAATAGCAAATAAAATGCAATTGGCTGATAGCTCCGACAAATCGAGCAATAACATTAACAGATCTCGCCTAATATACGTTTCACTGGGATTGCTTTTTTCTGACCGTATAATTTAGGTGCCATTTCAACGGATCCAAAGGGAACAGTATACATGCAGTTGCTTCAAATTTCTCTATTTTACTTACAATTGAATACCCTCTCGTGCAACTAAAATTATGAAGGGTATGCCAAAGTATTCTAACGGCCTATTTCGTTGTCACCGGGCATGTGAAGACCCTTATAAGTTACCTGCATTCGCTTTTTGAGCAGATTTATTAAAATTGCCCAAACAACCAAAGCTTGAAAATCATGATGTGTTTTAAATAACAAAAAGCCACAAACAAATCAAACCAAACCAAGCCAAAGCCAACACAACACAACACAACACAACACTAATAACAAAATGAAAACCAAACACACCATGCAAAGACACAAAAGAAAACAGAAAAAACCTACAAATAAAAAGCAATGAACACAGAAACCCCGTCATGGACCGTCTTCCCGCGGAGGAAGAACACGGGAGGAGGGGCAACTTTGGCACATCAAAGTGCTTGATGATCATCGCCGCCCAGTCAGACGAATAATAGTAAACATACCAAAAATACCTGAGTACTGCCTGCAGCTTAGCCCGACAAGTGAGGTGTTTTCTTTGGAATTACCTACAACTTATCGCAGTGACCAGGAAACAGAAAGAGAAAATATCTAACATTAGATTTACTTTTGCCGTTTTTAATAATTTTTACAGATTTTGATGCCGTTTTCTATTATCCATGCATATGTTTGTAATTTCATTTTGTCACTCCAAAACATCAGTTTTCAAAGTTTTTGTACGTGTTTGGCCAAGACTGGCCAACAACACGTTGAACACCACAGGACAGTTAAGTTCACGAAAAGTAAAATGTGCTGTTTCATCACAGGGAGTGATCATGGGATCTCATAGTACCTTTTTGTGTAAATTCCGTAATAAAAATGATTAAAATAAAACTCAAAATCTTACAAACAGCTTGGTTATTTAGTCTCAAAAGAATTCCAGAATAAAGCATTCGGTAAGAGCAACAACTGCACATGAACACTTCGGGTATACAGCCTAATAAAAGCAACTGCTCAAGCACTAAATTTGATGTTGTGGTCAGCTCATATCAAGCACCAGCGATGGCATGAATATTCAACTTCCTATACAGCAGTTCACAACGTCTTAGGGATGCAGATTACCAACGAAAAATTGCGGCGATGATCATGGGGTACAAAGGGGGCTTTTGGTGGGAAACAGGTGGTGAGTAGCAGAGGTGCGCTGCGCTCTGGCTATGGACAAGGCCTACCGGGCATGCGAGAAAGTGGTAATTGGTCAGAAGTTATAGCCTGGGCAGTTCAAACTCCTTCAGTGTCCTTCCTCCAAGGTCTTCCACTGTTGATCCTATCAGTTCCTTTGTGATGATTGCCCTGTTTCCCCTTCGCATTAAAAAAAATCCCCATGCTATACATGTAATTATCACAAAGGTAATCACCTCTTTGGTGTACTCAAGACGCTTAAACTGTTCCTTGAAAATATTATCTTGAGTAAAATCGGTCGCGCAGTCTCCGTATGGATCTGACAATCTGTTCACCATGGCCTGTAAGAGGGAGGTTGAACAATAAAACATGGATTTGGGGGGGAGGGGAGCCGAATTTTGTTCTGTAATGTTTACGTTTGGTTTCAATGGCACTTTAAAGCGATGAAATCAGTCGCACAATGCGAATTGTTGGCTTACAATTAATAACAGAATCTTCCTTGGTTACCTTTTTTACCCCACAGATCAGCATGCCTTCTTACGGACCCTTTTATAAGGGGTCGTTTTCTTTCAAGTGGTTCAATAAGAAGTGGTCATTTTAAGAAAAAGGCTACAAGTCACAAAAGTTTCACAAAGCGTATGGTCTCAAAGAAACCCCTTCAAATTAACACAAACTATGTACATTTTAATCTCGCTAGGGTGCTGAAATAATTTTGGGATTTTGGCAGTCTGCAATTATTTTTATGTGGCAAGTCCTGCTACGGGCGATTCACAATAGTGCGCCTCTGAAGGTTTACAACGCTTTGACCAATAATAGACCGTCATGATTGGTACGGCAGGATACCCGATTTCAGTCGTATTCCGGAACATATTGTATATACATTTGAAACCTTAAATCGGATGGTACCAGGTGATTCGGGGGTTGGAATGAAATCGTAAAATAGAGTCTGGATATCTAAAATTAACATTTGAAATAAATACACTACGTTGGGGAATCTGACTGAAATTGGATACCCTGCGAATGCAGTCTATTGGAATGGGTGGATAGATTTCGCGCTTTGGGATTGGCCAACGCAAAGTCGTGTGACGTCTTTGCGTGTCCCTGGCTGTCTTGTGGACCACAGAGTGAGCTGTGTCATTCGAAATTAGCTCAAAAATCTCTGAGCATGACTCACGATTCCAGAAAAATAGCTGAAACGATGTTTGGCAATTCCCCCCCCCCTGATTTTTAGGTGCACCCGATCCGACTACCCACGGCTACTTTTAAGTGAGGCCTGTGCAGCAAATAGCCATGCTCTGTCATGCTAAGATATTATCGTGTAATGCAATACAGTAGGGAAAATTATAAGTGAGGCTTGTTCGAGCCTTCTCCTTGCAACGTTTCGTTACACCGACTGGCCACAATTATAAGTTTGCCCCCTATTTTGCATCACACGATAATATATTAGCATTACGGTTCTTATAAGTAGTAAGTAGGATATGGGTAGTTGGATCGGTGTTCCAAAAGTGTTCCAAAGTCTAGGATTTTGTCTCCATCAAAGACGAGCAATGCCATCAGCGTTGTGGCACTCCAACAACATCGAACAGGGAAACTTTTTAGAAATGCCCGCAGGTTGGTGGCGTTGTATTCTGGATTTGTAGGATGTCATCTTCGTCTGAAGTTTGATGCTTAATTGGGATTGGATTTACCACCCCCCCCATTAGGGATGGGTTTATCTGGATTTTTCTCATCCTCGTTGGAATGCTAGTATGGAACTGTCGGAATAGGGGAAAAAAGGAATGCATGAAGTGACCGGTAGCAACAAAGTGTACCTGAAATTTACAGTAATTACATTTTTTAAGTTAAAGCGGTAACGTTTTGTTGTTTCAAGATACTTCAAAAGCGCTTTCCAGATATGTCGAAGTAATAGTCGAGATATCTCGAAATCTATTTGAGGATATCTCGAAGACGTCGCTCACCTGCAAATATGCTTTGACGGTATCTTTAAAAAAATCAAGTTATTGTATCTAGAAAAAGTGGGAGATATCTTGGAATTATCAAAAGCTACTTAGCGTGTACTTTGATTTGCATAAAATGCCACTTATGTTCGTCATATTTTCTCGTAAGCTATCCGGAATGAATTAGAATGTAAACATGATCTGTATCTGCAGATGGAAAGCTGCGCCCCTCAATGAAACAATTAGTGTTATCGTCTGCACGTCTCAGACTTGGCATCATGCTATGCCGACCATTACTGTTTAATGGCTTTACTGTTTACTGTTCCAATCAGTAATTAAGGATTAATGGCAGGAATTGCAACGGCGCGTAATTGCCAAGCCTGTAGGCAGAACCACCCAGCACTGCAACCAATTATCTCTAGCGTCCTATGGGGACTGAAATACAAGCGTTTAGAAAGTACAAGCCTGCTACGCTGAAGGTGTGCAACATGCAGTGACACAGTCATTGTGACACGCCATCAGACCACAACTTTCCTGTAGCCCAGGAATTTTTTTTGAGTGCTAAATAATTTTTTGAAAACGTTATAGGATGGCCTTGAGTTCTGTTCAAACCTGAAACTCAGCTTTGTGTCTGGACTAAATGCATTTTAATGACAATTTTCAATACTGAAAATTAAATGCTTTGTTACAATATTTTCAAAAAATAACACAATTCTGAAACCCACGGCTTAAACATATCAGGGATTCGAACAACGGCTCGAAAAAGTGCCCAATAAATGAAAACCATTACGCTCATTAATGTCCTTCTTGTGGATGCATGCATTTAATTGTCTGGAAGCCGAGACATTAACGTTTCGCGTTGCAATCAGAGAATCTTCTGACAAAAAACTCTTACCCTGAAACAAACGGGTCGATGACCTTTTTTAGCAAAAAAAACCCTTGTAAGATTTTTTTGCGACGACGTTGACATCAGCATGAAACGAAAGTTCAATTTGCTGCCATTTCAAGGAAGTGAGGATTCATTGAATTATTGAATACTATTGTTTCGTTGGACCTTAGTCGCAATATTTTGCCAATGAGTGGCTAAGGCAACTGACCTTTTAGGGGAAGACAGAATTTACCTTCAACTGTGAAATTGTCCACATACAAAGTCTGGTTTTTAAGTAAATTGGGCAAAACTTACTCTCTTTTACTAACCAATACCTGAATAAAATAATCTGCCTCGTCTAATCGTCGGATCTTTGATCACATGCCATTGATTTATTCGTCCGGCATCAAGCAATGGTCACAACCAAAGAAGAAGCTCTTTTCAATTTTACAGATAAGTTCCACTTTACTGACAAAGGTAATTTGACCTCTTCAAAGGAAGTCAAAAGTACATACCCGATATAGCCCGAGGAAACTCTCCGTACCGGGGGCGATATTGGCTCCTATGTCCTCGGGAAAGGCCATCTCCGTCTGGTTGTGGACCATGATTCGGATACCGGCTCCCGTCTCCACACCAGTAATGTAGCGATCTTGTTGAATATACAGCTCCATGGACAGACCTGTCAAACAGAGAGGAAACCTTGGCAAATCTTGCTCTTAAGCTGTGGACGTAACATGTAGTGAATTTTTCTACAACCATTCAAATGCACCTGGTGACTCTTTAATAACCTCATTTTCAAAGTCTGTTTTAATTTATAAGAGTAATTTTGTGCACCTTTGATTTTATACCAATGTGCTGGAGTAATTCGTATTTCGACGGCCTAATTTTCCTTTTCTTTAGTGATTCAATGTTATGTAAATTCGACTCTTTCTCTGAAGTGTTTTCCATGACTAAATTTGGAATTTCATAGAAATACCTACAAATTGAACTGTGTCTTCTGATTGACATCGAAACCAGAGGGCAATCAATTGTCAAAAATTGTGTAAAATGTGCCTTTTTTCAGTGTATCCTTCCAATTCATTTACCCCCCCCCAAAAAAAAGGATGCCGAGCCGTGTTGTGAGCTCAAAGATTCTACTGAGGTTAGAAATAAATATTGTTTTGCTTACTTTTTTATGACCGGCCACGCTGTTTAAGACCGGTTTGCCCGGTGTGGTGTGAATTGGGAACTCCCTAGAATTCCTGTCACTTTTTTTTCAGTAAAGTGCCCAAGCTTCAAATATTGCGCACGAGTTGCCATGGCACCGGTCATTTCGGTGTGGCGGTCTCAGTTTTTCTCCCGGTCTCAGCAGTCCCCCTTACCAAATATGGTAAAATACTTCATGCCAACTCTGCACACAACAACGGGAAAGTCGTCCGTTTAATGTCCGGCTATTCAAGGGGGACCGCTGAGACCGGCACACCGGCATGCGAAATTTACACGGCTAGTGAATCCCCATTTTGTCGTGAGTTAAACACCGCAGCGACAGTAAAAAGGATCACGTACCATACGATGGTCCTGTTCTTGTGACTTTCAGAGGTGCCACGCCCCGAGAGGCGGAATTAAACGTGAAGCAGTTGCCGTAGCGGGAATTGTAGAAGGATGTAAAGTTCCTAATGATAAGTGCGACACAATAAAATACATCAATCACAAGGAATTCAGCTCAGACTTTCAAGTACGCAATTTTGGCAGGCATCCCCCCGAATATCTTATCTGCTACAATCGAGGACTAATTACACAGTACTTTGCACTCCTGTCTGCACATGTAAGGCTCAGGCTTTGACAATTTCCTGTCGACCGAAATATGCACAATCCGGCTATAAGGGAATTCAAGAGGAAAGAGCTCGAAGTCACACACCATGAAGATTCAAATCGCTTCCACTCTTTGAAACCTTCTCTTCTGAGTAGAGCATTTTCAAGCAGTAACGTCTGGTATTTTTCTCTCGTTCTCCAAAATCCTTCTGGTACGGTTGTTTTAAAGGGGACAGGGTACTAAGAAATCTGCTGTCGGCAAACAAATGTTGCCGAAGGAAGAACAGATTTTGTTGAGAACCTCAACCCAATTTCAGAAGAACAACAAATTCTAGTCTAATGGAGGAAGTACACTGAAACAACACTGTTGCAGAGAATATACAAAGAGACGAGGCAGTTTTCAGTATGATGGGAAAGGAAACCATCAACAGGCATGAAGACTCCCAGGGGCGTGTTTAAAGCAATAGCAGCATGTGTTGTAAACTGCGGGAAACACTCACTCAAACATTCATTGGTTAACAAAATCAACAAAATGTTTTGTTCACTTAACAATATTTTCTTGTTCCAAATGGTGGTTCCCTTAACGAAATATTGTTGTTCCCTCGAAAAAATTTGTTTGGCAGTGCTGACAATAATGTTTTTCATATAGAACGTCCCTTTAAAACCATTGTATTTCCGTGAACACGTCCAAACAACGCTTACATCGGAGAAGCATGTCGCGTTTATTCGACAACCATAATTTAGAAGCCATCTCTACTGTAACACAGCTTTAATGGACAGTACGCGCGTGCGCTACATGCATCGTCGACCAATAGGTTGTCGCACGACTAGATCGCGTGCAAACATGACATGCAAAGCGCGCTTAACAAGCACGATGAAATAGACCTGATTCAAGGGGAATCCATTTTTATCTTCTTTCCTGAATTAATTACATGTAATGTAACCTATTTGACGGGGTGGTGCCACACGATGTTGGATTCCAAGCCCCGTTTCAACTTTGATATAATTTGTCAGAAATGATGCATTATTCTGAAGAAAAAGCGACGTGAAGGCGTATTGGACTTTTATTTCGTCGCTGTAGATTTCTCTCAGCTTACGAAAATGAAAAGGTTTACCCCCTTTCAATTCAAGACGGCAGTCGCATACAGTCTACTGGTACCCATGCCCTGGACGGAGTAAGGCTTACGTAACACTCGTACGTGCCAGGGCTCAGGGTACCAATTTCCCGCCCTGTAGGTGACTGGGTTGTCTTCGAGGTGACTCCATTATCCCCAGACTCTGGGGTAGAAGCAATTCTGCTTGTCAACTTTGGCTAGTAGTACCTTTCCCCGTCAAAATCTTTCGCTCCAGGCCTTCCATTGATGATGGATTACACCGTATCGTGATTGATGAGTATGGAGGGTCGTGGGCCAAGTTTGTAATAATTATATTTCTAAGCCTATTAACATAAACGTCGCTCACTCTGCACGCCACGAGAATTAAATAAGCTAATGTACTCCAAGGTCGACGATGTAACAGGGCAAATTAATTACCAGAACGTGTCTTTGGAAAAAGGCACCATACATAACCGTTCATGTCACTTTTTGTCTTCCAAATCCCTGGTTATGAAAACGGCCACAGTAACAACTGTCTTCTAAAGACAGCTGCATCCAGTGAAACGAAGTCGAACAAACCAAAGGTTTTAAATCTTATTTGCGCGAAAGTACCCGAGTTTTTAAACCTTATTTTATTTTCTTCATAACGTCTTCTGTTGCCACACATAATATTAAATCGTTAACGTGAAATCAACAAATTCAAATTGGCTGCACGATTGCTAAATAGGCCTAAAGGGAACCTTCTATGTGTTGACTTCCCACAGACATTTTGTCAAGGTGCTTTCGAGATTAATTATACGATACCAGTAATTCCTGTTTCTTTCGCAGACGTGATCTTCATTGATTTTCTTCAATGCATTTGTTTTTTGGGCGGAGGCTTGGACCCGTGGGCCGATCGCAGTTTGTCATTCTCCGCCCGCAGTTGGTTCACCTCGCTATCTTTCTCCTTTACATTGCTGTGAGGGAGATTGAAAGTGACACACAACGCGGAGCATAATACTGCGCGTATCTGGCACAAACTCGTATTTAGAGGCCCTTCTTATCGGCACACGCTGCGTGTATTCTCTGAATTAGAACTGCGCCTTAAAGAAGCGCACTTCATCTGATTGGTTAACGCTCAGTCACGTGCATTTGAGGGCGGAGGGGAGGGACAACAGGGGTCGTGACATTCCTCCAAACAAGGAGCCCTTTTTAGTATTGCAAAGAGAATTTTTCACATTTCATTTCTTTTCCTTAAAGATGCATGTAGCAAACTCAAATGGAACCTCACTGCAAAAAAAGTTATATGAAATAAATGCCACAATTATAAGCCTACCGCCCATGTCATGGAATCATTCCTTGAAAACCTTAATGAATATTACTCAATAACAAAGATATTTGTGAACTTGTATAGGCCTAGTTCATGCAAGGATGGGTGATTTGTGCAGGGGATGGCCACGTAGGGAAGGCGGGGTTTTATTCGGGCGTGGCCTAAAACAGGGTAACGCATGTCTCATATTCATGCCATGGGAAGAACTCTTCCATTTTGCAAAAGGTGGAGCATTCCATTCCAATGGAATGTTCCATTCTTATTGGCTTCGCTGCGCGCAATCATGAAACTCCTTCCAGTAATCGACTATTGAGCTATATATGCAATCACACGTATGAAGCCAAACCACGGTTCACAACCATGCACAGGAGACTATTGGAACAGATTGGGCGCTTGGTCAGTCAATGAACAAGAAATGACGCAATCTTCTCACTTTGGGGAGCAGGGCTTCTGTTGGAACGTGCACATGAGCAGCATATCGTTTAGCCTGTGTCCGGTCACAGCTCTCTCTTGGTACGGCATGGCCCCCACGATATCGATGGCGGCGTCGACTGTCTGGCTGGTACAATCTTCCAATTCGTAATCAATGTCTGCCGATTCCCAGTCACCAGGATAGCCCTTCATTTGAAAAGATTATGTATAAATATTTCATTACGAATAAAATAAGCGCCCCAAACAGAAAAAAGAAAAAGAAAACATATTTACTGTACAAAAACCAGCACTGTGCTACTTGTAGAGTAACCTTAATACTGCGATGTCAGGTTAATTAGTGTATAAAGAAGAAAGTACGTGATGGGATATTTAAGACAAATGGAAAATCTAATGGACTCACCCCAAAGGTCGCATTGACGGCGGTGCCACAGCTCGAGGAGCCCCCTTCCAATAAGCTGCGTAGGTCGGTGAAGTCCGCCAGCGCGTCCTTCCGGATGGGGTTGAGGTTGCACCACGTCACGGCCGGGAATTCGACCCTCTTTGGCGTGCGCACCTCAATGTTGACATTGTATGGCCATTTGTAAAACCTGAAAAGAACGGTCAGTGGAACGACGGTTGAATGAGTTTGTATTGGTAGAGTGAGAATTCAATGAGTTTGATATTGGTCGAATGAGAGTTGAATGAGTTTGATATTGGAGGAATGACAATTGAATGAGTTTGATATTGGGCATTTGGCAATCATATTGTGTTTCTAAGGCCCCATATGTATTACCTCGATGTCCAATTAAAAAATAAACATTCGCTGTCAAAACCTATGTGAATGTCCAATATCGGAATGCCCAACCCCTCAAATGAGTTATTCACAGTAGAAACCTATCAAAGTGTCTAATGTCCCCGTCAAACTAATTTAACTGGCATGTCAACATGGGTGAAAATCCCGGGGGATGGGGGTATATCCCCAACCTTTTTGGGAGGGGAGGAGCTACTGAATTATCTCCGCGTTTTCATTGCGAGGAGAAAAAGGCGAATTGTGAAGAATTTTTCGGACTACCCATCAACCAAAATGTATTCAATAGCAATCGGAAATGGAGAACAATTAAAACACACAATTACGCCGGTTCGATGTTCTGGTGAGGTTCTGCAGGAATGCTATACACAACCCCCTACTGCCAGATGTACACCTGTCCTGTAGAGGGATCCCAATACGACGCTTTCAGCGTCGATCTGCGCACTTCCGCGTTTGAAAACGAGGCTGTTTGTGCCAGCTTCAATTCTTAATACGATCAGACGATTGAAATTAAGGAGTCAAAACGCAAAATACATAAATGTATGTTAAATTCAGACTTTTCAGACTGCAAATTTTCGATGATTCGACACGTAAAATCCAAAGAAAAAATTAGCGGCAATATACCGCCAACTAAACGCACTTGCGATGGTCGTGTATCTGGGCAGTGGGCGTGGTTTCAAATGAAGTGGTGGCACACTTACGAACCGGATACTGCATGTACTGCGTCGACTCCGCGGGCGCGCGCGAAGAAGTTCAACACAGAGAGCCTCAGTTTCGATGCGGATATGCGCTGACGGCGCTAATGTGAAATCCATCTATGAACATCGCCCCCCCAGTGTCATATGGGGTCAGCATCCCCCCAGGGAAGGCACCCCTTACACCCCCCGTCCCTCTCCCCACCCCAACTGTAGTTCCCCGCACAGATTTACGCCACTGCATTTCAAATGAGTAAAATTGGGAATTCTTCCCGGCATCGCCTGCCATCTATGCAAAAACTGGCCTTCTTACTTGGCTCAACCCACATTAGCGTTATGTACCATATTTTGGTGACAGCCACAGTGGTTTGAATTTGATACAAATGGGACTCAAGATTCCTCCACGCAGGCTCATGTGTGAATCGACCATTAATGATGGCATATTAAAGTAAGCAGGTTCAAAATATTTCAGACTTAAGCTTAGGCAGTAGTGACTTTTTCGGATATACAGGGTCTTGCAAAATCGTGTCCTTCGGAGGAAATGTGGATGTGGTGGGGGAACCAACAAACAGCTCTTTTAGGAAAGCCAGCTACCTGCAACAAATCCGCACTTTTCAAACGAACACTTCATGCAGTGCTGGACATCTGGCCCTCGTTTCCCCCTAGATATTGCACTGCACGATATACACTTCGAAAAAGAAAGCTAAAAAATCTTCGTGGGAAAAAAGGGCATGCGACAGATGCTGGTCACAGGTTTCCCCAAAGCTCCGTGTATGCATTTTTATGCATCTCCTTTACATTTTAAAGGGCAAATACTGATAAGCAAATGCACACTGCATACCGAGTAGACTTGTTGTAAGCGTTGTGCATTGAAAATTCCTCTAACAGTTGAAAGGTACGCAGGCTTTTCTCTTTTGATAAGAAAAATCTGTTGTATAACATATATACACGTATTTCCAAAACTTGCAAACTAATTTGAAATTGTTGAATTATTATTCAATGTAAATAAAGTTTTAACCTGCAAATAACATTCATTGTAGGAAAAACTTGGCATTCTGTTTTCTTCAGTAAATTTACGTAAGGGAAAATAATTCTTTTTACATGTGGATTTCACGTCGTCTTCTGCAATTAAATCAAGATATTAGATTATGACGAGAGAGCCATGAGCCTGAACGATTTCTTTATTTCTTAAAGCTTCGAATCAGCATATTTCAATACCTACTTGATAATCAGATCACAGCCTTGGTAAATGAACATTCCAAAGCCAGCCAGGAACAGCAACGTCCACGCCACCCGTCTGAAGTTGGAATTTGCCCGCTGGATGTTGGGTATACCGTGGGCTCCCGACTCGGCCAGCCGGTGGCTCACCACGTACAGCAGGCTTGTCTGCTTGGCTGACGCCGCCGGATCGGGCGGGGCCGCAGGCGCCGCACCGTCCTCAGCGGAGATATCCTCAACGGTCATCGGGCTAACCTTCCGCTTGGCCAGATGCAGTCCTTCCTGCGAGCCGCTCTCCTGATGATACATGCAAGGAGTGGTAAGTTTAATGCCGGGCACTTAATTACGGCGGATAATGAGACCAAAAACGCCGCGCAGGCAAGGTAAACACGATAGCACCGATCGACTGCTGTTTACCGAAGGTCAGTACTTATAATATGATAGAACCATAGAGCTACAAACCCGTAGCTCTATGATAGAACGGTCCCACTTGTTGCTAAGCCGAAATTTCAATACGAAAAATACCACCGGGGACTGATTAGGGTTGGTCGGTCTCCATTAACGCGCCGCACCCACTCGGTTGATCAGATCACAATGGGAGTAGGCCTATGTAAACAAACATTTGTGCTTGTGCGAAGAAAGAATGAAAGGTCACGCAACGTCGCTGGCTCTATCGAAACAAACAGGTGTTTTTATTAGTAGAATACAAATGTTGCCCTGACAACTACTGAAATCTTTTTTTTTTCTGGTTTAACGTACGAGTTAATGGTTGACAGTGTTTCGTAGTAGCATGATCATTGGAAAGGAAAAGCGTCCCACTCATGGGCGTCGCAAGGGATGAGGGTGAGGGGGAACCCCCCCGAAAAAAATGGGGGAACATTACAAACAAGTTGCCGAAAAACGAAGTAAATAGAAATGAGATAAAAAAGGGAAGGAAAGTCACGGATTTGCTTCAAAATATTGCCCCTCCACCCTTTAATGAGTTTATCTTATTTATAGGTTTGTTTTAATTTGTCCCATTGTGGGTTCAAAATGGTTTGCTCCCCTCCCCGTGGAAAAAAATCCTGGCGACGCCCATGAGCCCTCACCCATACAGGCCTGAGGTAGGTTTCGGGACAAAAACGGAAGCATCACTACTTCCTGACCCAGTGGAATGGGGGTGGAGATGGGATTCAGTTTCCTCGTTGGGCTTGCACTCCGCTCCCGCCAAAAACGCAATATGTGCTCCCAATACATGCACTGATTTCACCCTTTCTTTAAAACAGATTTTGAACAATTCATCACCACTTCCTCTCTCAATTAATTAAGACCCAAATTCACGCCCGTAACAACCGTAGCTTTTGATGTGATCCGGACGTGTCAATTAAAGGCACACTGATTACGGGTAAATATGAAATCGGCCTCAAATGGCAACTATGACTCGTATGTGCAAACGGCAAGATGATTGGTAATTATATGCACATTTACTAAGTGGATTTGCTCCTTCGTGGGAGGCGATCTTTTTTACACAACACGCTAAGGAATCCCAACTTGAAGAAAGGTTAGAATCGCGGCTCTGGGGGATGTTTTTCCAAAGGGAAGCTTCCAAGAGGCGTGAATAATAGTCTCCTCTCATGGCTGGTAATAAAACCATTTCCAGTAGGAACGTACGCAGTCCATCCCCAGAATATTGTGTGATAAAAAAATATCGCTTGTTGGCGGATAGATTGAGAGGGGCAAACATACAAGGTCAAGTCTTACACTACTTATCGGTCTGCGCAAATCATAGCCCACTCGGGTGTCAGTTCGTGTTGACAGGTTCGCAGCTGAAGTGTGTTGGGCCGTTGTGTGTTACCTTGGTGACGCTGTCTGTGTGGATGACTTATCGACCGAGATAAAACTCGTTGATCACGGTCATTACATTATGGGTCACCAAGACAGCAATTGATTTGAGAGCTGTTTTTAATGTAAAATTTCACGAACACTGAGAATAGATTTGGGTCTTGCAATAGCTTGCGGAAACATCAGATCGAGCACATTAAGATTATTATAAGCTGATTATAAATGGAAATTAACATTGTTGATCTGGTTGAAATTTTGATTTTAGCAGGTCCGAAATTACTTAATAACTAAGTTACTTATTTGTGCCTTATATTCATCAAATGCATTGTGTCTAAAGCACTAGGAAACTGGGACCCCCCCTTGAGCTAAATACCTTGCCGAGACGCGTCCAGGTTTGGGGTTCATGTGAGGGTAAGTTGTTTTTGTCCCAATGGTCCTATTTTTTCAATCCTTAGAGAAATCCTCTCCCACGACGTCGGATCCGAGGGCCACCCACTCCCAAAAAAGAGGGGCAAAATGATTAGTTGAAAAATTATGAGAGAGAGGGGATTTTTTTTCAAACACGAAGCCGCACCCCGCAGAAAGGCCATAAAAGGTTACTGGTGAAAAATTCAGGTTTTTGCTCCCAACAAAGAAAACCAAAGTTTGCCTCCCCAAAAGGGTTCTGGATCCATTCTTGCTCACTCCCCTCCTCGAGATCAGTTGCGATAAATGTAGCGCCGTATCTAAAGTTCGATGCTTTCCAATTAAAAGAGAAAAAAAGTCAAAATTTCTGGAAGAACAGACTGGAGTCAGCACCTGAAGCAATTTCCCGGTGTGCAAGGTTTCTGTCGCAGCTTCTTGTCACATGCGGATTCACTCTGCTGCCCTCTGGAGGGCCTGGAGTCTGCAACCAGCTGACTGGACTCGCACGATAATATGCTGTATCTGAGGAGAATGTGGATCCAGACGTCGCTACGGTAGCGTGGCTATCCAGATGATGCGGCATTCTCGCGGGAAAACGTGTCGAAATTAATAAACTGGTACCCCGTCCCAAATAGGGATGAGTGGAACTGAAAGCACCGTTTATTGAATGGGTGAATAAAAATCGATCTCAGTTTCAACCTCCAAATTCATAGAAGAAAGGCAAATTCAATGGTCATGTTCGATACCTACCGTGTGCGTAAAAATCCGGGGGGGATAACCCTTTTTGACTGGGAGAATGGGCTTTTAAATCATCCCTCACTGCTTTGTGGTGAGAAAAACAATTAAAGCAGATTGTGAAGAATTTTTGGACTTCTCAAATACCAAAATGCATTCAGTATCACTCAGAGGGGGAGCAAAATGAGACAGCCATAAATATGCTGTTCTTGTATAAGATTCTGCCTGAATGTAAAAACAAAATACATCTGTATCGTGAACATCGCCCCTATATAGTGTCATAGGTGTCATCTCTCGCCTTAATTGTCATGGCCGGTCAAATCATCCCCCACAAAAACCCCTCCCCAAAGTCCTCTATTTCCGCTACACTCTTACCTCACTGATACCTCCCTCCAATCCACTGCCAGTAGAGAAGTTTAAGCGCAGAACATGGACACCCAGCCAAAATAATTTGTTACCAAGTATCGTTCTCAGAGCTCAAAGTGCCTTTGAAGTTGCAGGACGCCCTCCATGTGTTTCTTTGGTTGGGTTTAGTCCTGGAATCAATTATGTAATCTTGCATACCGGTTACCTATGGAATGATCATTTCATTGCATAATTAACCAAGAACTCAAAAACATTCTGTTGGTTTTGATGCCGGAGATGCTTACTGGCATTCCAAATGCTACAAAACAAAATTGAAGAAATGAGGACGGCTTTCGTTGAAGAACTAAACTGAGGTCAGCTTCAAATGAATAATATTGAAAAGAATGAGTTGCTCTGCAAGTGAATGCAACGCGAATTTACTTGATAAGTGGTTTTCTTTTTTTTTTTTACAACTTTGGACTGTTACTATGGTATATATACATATATAGATACTTAATTCAATGTATATTGGTAAAAACAATCCATAATCCACGAAGCACAACATCAGTAGAAATTCAACAATCAATCAATTTCAGTCAGTAAATGAAAACTCACGTGTTGTTTCAATTTTCAGGTAACAAAAGAACCATAACAAAGAACTGTTTTCAACACTGTATAATTGTATAAAAAATTAAATTGGGGTCAATTAAGTTTTGAGGTGTCATGACTAGCGTGGTACTTCAGGCACCACATTAAAAAGTATGGACTTCTAATACAAGTTTTACTGAATTCCTGGCGGCCATTTTACAGTGCCAAAATACAAGAGCAATCATTGATCTGCGTGTCATTTTGTAAGTAATGCTGCCACAAACGATTTGGCTCACAGTGACAACCAAGCCTTTGTATTAGGCTCAGTAAGATAGCCGCTTGTGAAGTTCAATGACGTTAAGTTGGCTGAAATAATGCCATAATGTCGGAAGTTTTTTTTAATATGTGGATGTTACCTGTAGATTCTTCTGATACCCCCAGCGCGCGATTTGTGGGAAGGAGTGGACGTCTGGACTTCGTATCACCTCATTCCTTCCCGCGAATGACGCATAGCTGAAGTATTATCCTTTACGTAACATAACGGCGTTAGCAATGCACGTTTCAAGTGCGTCTGTGCACTGATGGTGCGCCATCCTCTTATTAGCAAAACTGCCACCCCAAAGGAAAAGCTCACTTGATGTGTGCGATTGCTGGCAGCGGGCGGGCACCAATTCCAGTCGACCAATCAACGGCAAGCATAGAGGGCACGAGGGCCGCACCCTTCCACAGAGTGATCACCGCTTGAATATCATCATTAGACGACAACACGAGAGAACTGACCGGACCACAAAATTACTTCGTGAGTATTTTAGTGCAGTGTGTCCCCTTTTTTCAGGGCACACATTTTTTGAATCGGTGAAATATTAGGCGTTCTATATATGCTCGTAAAAGGAATCCCGCGGCAAAAACATAAACTGCATTGCCGGATAATTGATCTATAACGGTAAAATCGCATCAACACAGTGTAGGCACACAATCGACGCAGGATGGGCATAATCTGCGACAAATCGAGCACTAGGTAAACGAAAATGCACTGGGTTGTTTAGGGGTGGGCAACTCAAACATTGATGGCCAATACAAGTGATTTAGACCTTGTTGAATATTGTTGAAACCATCCAAAGGGTTGAGCACAATTGCAGGCTTGATATTCTTGATGCCTGTGGGGGGATCGTTTATTGAAACACATCCTTTGACATCGTTTTCATAGTCTTGTTGACTTTAAAGCAAATTTTGGAAACTTTTTCGGCAGACCGTGAGGACGATGGTATAAGAGATGCTCGAGATGTATTCCATCTAAGAATTTTTTTGTTCATTACCCAGTCTGCTTCTCACTGTTAATAAATGCGGCCCTTTCAACAAAATGCCACTCTTCCAAGAATGCCGGTAATATATTACAAATGCATCTGCATTATTAAACGGCTTTGGCATCATTATGAGGGGTCATAGGCACAGCAGAATCCCAACAGGAGTCTGTTCAAGTTGTGTGGCTCACATATAGTTTACGGAAAAAAACATGTTGCATCCTGACTCCACCCTTTTTCATCATATATCATCTCAAAAAAAGTCAGTCATTACAGAAATGCTGGAAAGACATGTACGCGAATTCTGGACTGAGAAACATTTACCGATGTTGTTCTCTTCACTCCCATAGACTTTGTACACAACTGCTGAAGTGGAAGCAGGATGCAACATTTTGTCCGATTAAATACTGAAACAAGGCTGGCTGAATTTGGTACAAGTTCACATACAAGTGCATTTGGTCTCCCAGACAGAAACGAATAGTTCCATCACTTGGATTACGTTACAACCTGGCATAAAATAATCTTGCACGCCAATACTTTTTATGTCGAAAAAAAATACACTGCCGTCTCTTTTTACTAAAGTTTTTCTAAGATTAGTTCTCTTATAATGAATATTCTAAAATTTGGCATTGGCAAGTTCGATTTGGATTACTTGCTTGTAAAATTAATGTTAATACATGTAGTTTGTGTGATGTTCATGTTTTCCTTTAATGAAAACAAATAATGTTTTCTTTTTGTTCAACAGATTATTTTACAAAACCTGTTTAACTACATATTGCATCATGACACCCTGGCCAATTTCCTGCGCACTGTTCCTCCTGGCCCTTGGCCTCGCTGAAGGGGTTGATCTGGACTGTCCGCCGTTCTGGACTCGCTACGGGGACAACTGCTACCGTTTCTTCGGCTTGCCCAAGAAGTGGCAGAGCGCCGAGGACCACTGCCAGGAGTTCTTCACCCGCAGCGGCCAGGGGCACCTGGCGTCCATCCACAGCAGCGGGGAGGACAGCTTCCTCTTGCAGTTGTGGAAAACGTCCCTGGTCCCGCAGACGGGAGAACTGGGCAAATTCGTCTGGCTCGGGGGCAACGACCTAGCGGAGGAAGGGACATTCGTCTGGAGCGATGGGACAAACATGACCTACCAGGGCTGGCGAGACGGCCAGCCCGACAACAAGTCGGTGAACCAGCACTGCGGGTGTTTTTGGGAGTTCGCTTGGGATGACTTTGGCTGTCATTTTCCCTTGCCGTACCTGTGTAAAATGCCGATCAACGCGGTGTAACACGGGGAGAGAAAGTCCTGAATTAGATTTTAAACGGAAGAGCCATCCACTTAAACAGCTTCGTCAAAGGGCCATAACACATCCAGCGTAGGCTGTACATGAAGACACGACGAGTCCTTTTTTTTGCTACTGGAAGGTTGCCTTGGGGATTCCTGTTTTCTACAAGTAATGGGACAACGCACGTTGAACAATCGCTGGGGGCTATGCAGGTGGAACGCCTACGAAGCTAAACTTCCACGGCTAAACTGAATAGACTGAAGCGTATGCTCCGGGAATGGGGCAGTCCGTTGTCACGTTTCATCAACGCAGTAATGGAATAATACCACCGGACTAGACTCGTCAGGAATGTGCATAGGAGTCTGATGCTCAATCCAAACATTTGAAACAAGATGGGACGGAGAGCAGCCCCACAACACACACACCTTTCTGATGGTCATTGCTTGTTTAGAACCACAGGAATTCTTTTCACACATCTTGGGGAGGGAATGTGTTAGATAACAATAGTCTAGAGGGCGTATAGGGATTGGGCATGTGGGGGTACCCCTCCATCCCATATCTAGCTGGGACTATCATTGCAATAGTTAGGGCTTGTCTACCGACATATTTCGGAGAATTTCTCCTGCTTGGCAACTTTTGCTTCGGAACTGCGGAAATGTAGCTACCACGCTGAATTTGGATTAAGTTCTTATTTTTTTAATTTTAATTTTCAACCAGTTTTAGGTTCTTATGATTTTTAACGCTTTCATGGAGGAAGTATTTTATTTGTAGAGATATCGTTTGTCACAAAGATATGATTTTGTACGCATTTAAATTTAAAAAAGACCGTTTATTTTACGTACTTGTATAACATTAGAAAGTTATTTAACCAACAACCTCCACAGTTTTGGGCAAAACTGATAATGAATTTCAGTAATTATAGCCACTTATTAAGAGGAAAATTTCTACCTGTACCAATTCAACGAAACATTTTTTGTGGAAGAATTAAAAGGACCTGACTCGGTGGCTCATACTTATGGACTCATCCGAGACCTACAGTTCTAGTGACGGCAAATTTCTTCTGCAAAACAGCGCAGGAAAAAGCTACCTGTCTTATGGCCAACCTTCAGCCACTTTCCCTCCTTGGCGGTGCGTTTTGAAAGGAGCAACAAGTGGCAGTTTTTCCTCAGAGGACTGTTGTTTGTACTTGGTATAACACTCCAAATCACAATTTTTACGGTAATACATTCATCAATAATTAATGCTCACATTGCAGCAAACTTGGTTTCCTGCAAACCGTGTCCCAGCATCAGTGTAATGATTAACTGTTCAGTTGAGAATTCCTGAAAATAAGCTGTCATTAACAGCCTTTTGAACGCGCACTGAAAATTCACAGTTTCAGTTCTGTTCACACCCTTTTATTAGACTTAAAGTGGTATTAAGCCTAAAAATTCAGTACTCTCAGCATGGCGCCAACATTCTGTAATGTTTATGGCATCTTTGAAGACATAAAAGCTTTATGGAATAAGTTACAACATTGCAGCAAATAACAGGTGTATATATGTAAAAAAAATCAACTGTCGGGCGGATGAAAACATTTTCCGGCTGGTTGGCTCAACTCGGTTCATGACCACGACGGGTTTTGTGTTTAGGGTAGGGTTGATCTATCTACCTCGAGCGAAACGCTCGAGAGAGGGTGCTATTCTCCTTTTAGCGACGGAGGCTCCTTTGGTGGGAACTGCACTTCGTTGGTTTCTTTATAGACGTCTATGAAACGGACATGCTGGGGTCGCTTGGCTTCCAGCAAATCACCAACGTGGCTCTTTTCAACCGATGAGGGAGTGCTTAATCTGGTCAAGTTTGAGACCAGAGGTATGGCGTTCTGTTGGCGACAAAAGTACGTGGCGTCGTGTCGTTGCCCTGACGCAGCATCGCGACGGAGCTACACGACGCGAGGCAACTTAGTCTTCCGTATAAAACCACACTTTTTAGAATATTTTTCACAATTCTGGTAATGTCCAGTCGCAAGACCCCCCCCAACTGACACGCGCAATGACATCTTAATGTAGATGTTTGTGCATATAGTTCCTACACAACAAAGTACAAGGTTATTTTATGGAAGAAAAATCGTCAAAATGCTTCACGTGTTTAGAAGGATTCTATATCACATGAGCAGTACTTGATGTGTGGGCATCTAGCAAGCAAAGTGTTCAAGCTATGAGCCCTGAGCGCGACCAAGAAAGGACGCGCTATATGCCAAGCAACGGGGGCGCTCCTCTGGTGGTAACTGCACTTCGCTGGTTCACAAACGACTATGCAGTGCATGCGTTGTGTTGGCTTAGCTCTGAATACTTCCAACTAAAATGGCTCTTTTCAACCGATAAGGGGGGTGCTTGTGCTTGAGGTGGGTAATCCGTGAAAGCAGTTCTTCCCGTCATGTTGCATTAGGAATTGAAAGCACTAGAATTTTTATCAAAAAGGGTACAGCCATCTTTACTTGGGCTGAGGATGATTTTATAGATGAGGCAAAAAGTCAAGTCATTATTGAAAATTCTCCCCCACCCAAAACCTCGATACATGGATGAAAATCTTA
>NW_019091741.1:3123-13805 GCF_001949145.1 Acanthaster planci | reverse complement strand
TTCCTTAAAACGTCGAAAGTCCAAACAGTGGCACCATAGAGTTGCTCTCGGTGAAATATGCCTATACCACGGAAAGCACTGGAAATGGTCTTCACAGTCTTTATTTACAGTACTTCAATGAACATATCCACAATACAGCTGTTTTCCAGAGGGAAACTAACAATTTTTTGCAAAGTTCAAACAAGACAGTCTTAAGACGGGAAAAGGGTAAGCAGAAAGTCGTCTTGAAACAAATATATACTGCCAAAACTAAATTTAACGCCCGTGTTATAGAGGAGTACATCAACACTTTTCACTGGTGTTAACATTTTTGCCCTTTTGGTGTAACTGTTAATTCCCTCCGGTGCATTGTAACACTTTGAGTGCAAAGTAACACCAGTGGTGTAAAAGTAACACCCTATGCTGTGGTCATCTGATTACACTAAAAAGTGATGATTTTAACACCGCAGTTTTTGCAGTGTAGCACTGAGATACCATTTTTGGGAGGGGGGCTAAATGAAAAGGACGATTTTGAAGAGAACTGTATTAAGGATTATAGTTCAATTCTCCCAAAGAGCTAGAAAAGCTCACAGATTTAGTGTCAAACCCAGAAATCCAGAAATATTTTGCCACAATGTTCCTCCAAAAACGTTGTTATTCTCCTATCCTTCATTGTTCACGAACAGCTTAAAAAGGACTCACAACTGCTTGTTTTAGTAAGAAGTAGGTGCACCACGTGGTTGAAAAGGTCTGATATTTCCGTAAAGACTGCATCTCAGAAGGGCTGCCTCCCGCCAACTCCAAGTCATTTTCTTGCATTTGATTACATCTTTATTCACTACTTTCAGTCAGTAAGGATTATTGTTGTGAGATGTAAGAGAGGGAGGAAGTGGAAATCTGAAAATATTTAAAATGTGCCCCGGTTTGTTAAAAAAACTTCTTAAATATTCAGCGAGTTCGCCAACAGAATTGGATTCTTCGCTACGTACAGGAGATTCAAAAGATTAACACAGAACCGTAAGTGACTATTAATGGACGCGTAACCACGAGAGAACACCAATAGAGGCTACGTGAATTATCAACTCACCTGCAATGGCGCAAAGCAGCAGCAAAACGATGAATCGATTTATGATGATGGTGGTGATTGTAAGCTGTTGAACTAACGCAGGGTTGCAGGAGAAGAAGCAGTACACGCCAAGCCTTAGTATGCCATAATGTGGAAAGATCCTGTCTTTATAAGTAATTCGGACCCAAGCAATACTCGAATGATGTCTGTAGCTGTATAACTAATTAAGCCAAACTAATAGCGCCTATTTTAGTTCTGATAATTCTGCCCATAGTCACAAATTTTAACTTCACGATCTCTATATAAAGCAAGAGTATAATTTTACACAGTTTTTAAAAAAATCTAAAGGTTTTATACCATTTCATTTTCATCTAATTTGCTGCGTTTGATTACAGATATGCCGAAAAGCAATTGAGGCCCTAATCAAATATTTGATTTTAATCAATTGAAGTCTACGACTTTTTACACCGACACTGCATTTTACCAAAGTCAAGAATGTATACCAGCAGAATAAAAACGTGACACCCACTTGAAAAATAATTTAAAAACATAGGAAGCTAACTTTGTCCCTGAATTTGCTCAAACTAATTGCATTTTAGTGATGATGTTGTGCACGTTTGCCAGTAAATTTTATTTTGAGTTTACAATAGTTGTCGAACGTCGTTTGAGATATCAAATTTAAGTTGTGGTGCTTTTGAATTGAGCTAAACATTGGAGCTCTTGTTGCATTCAGAGATAGTTTCAATTACGTCACAGAACTCAGTTAGATGGAGGTTTACTTAATGTACTTAAGACAGCAAAACATGTTAAAAAGTTGCCACCTTCAGTGCTGATAATGCTGTCATCGGTTGAGCAGTAGGTATAGATTTTTAGCAGAATCCGCTCTTCCAAATGGTCAGGCAGGAACAGGGCAGAGATAAAAACAATCGACAGATTTCACTTAAAATCCACCCTTTTAGTAAAAATGAAACACAACCCTCTCATTTTTTGTCAAAATCATGAGAACACTCCCTTGCCATTGATGTTGTAAAAGTTTGGCTTCTCTAATCAAGAGTCCAGATGACCTTTGAAAAACATCTGTGACCTTTGAGCCATTATGAATTTTAAGTATCATTTAAAGAAATTTTGAACTTAATATTTTTGAAAGTATGGTTCCTGCTCTAGAGGAAGCCGTTTCAATCTTTCTGGGCATTTTAAAATAAAAAAAAGTTTATAGCAATTTTACTATAGTTGGTCAACTTAGAATATGTCAATTTTGTATGTAGTCCTAATACAGAAAGTTGTACCCAAGAAATGTATGCTCTAAAATGACATAAATGAAAGTTTGAAATGGCTGTGTTAGGAATATAATTGGGTCTTAATATTTATGAGGAATTCTGTTGAATTCTAAGCTGTGACTTAAGGTGGCTTAGACGAATATTTATTTACTGATGAGATAAATAAAGGCGTATTGGGGGGCAGGGAGGCAAATTGTATGTATTATTCAGTGATGTCTACAAGCACAGCAATTGTTATCCAAATCTGAAGACCTAATGTCAAAAGGTGTGTCGATCTTACATGGTATGACCCATGTGTAAAAGAGCAGGCTTTTAACAGGAATAATTTTGATATAAAACAAATATTAATATTGCTTAACAATTTCTTTTTACTTTCCAGATTGACAGTACAACAGTTTGTTTTATGGACAACGAACTCTCACAGTTGGCACATGTCCTAAAATTGGGAGATAGAATTGGCCTAAAAAAATTCTGTGAGAAGCAAACTCAATCTGCAGGCAAAACATCAACATTGCCACTTTCTTCAGCCACGAGGACCCGCAGATAAAGTCTTCTTTACCGTCTGAGAAAAGACACTGGACTTGTAGCTGGAGAGGGTGAGGAGAACCCTAAACTATCTTGTCGAGGGAAAGGGAACGTGAGTGCCTCAAGGGAAAAAAGATGTATCCGGGTTGGATGGATACATAATGAACAACAGGTCGAAAGTTCCAGAGGTAAAGGTGTGAAAAATCTTGATGTGGAAAAAGAGGCAAATCTGGAGGCCCTCCTGGAAGCAACTACAGTTCTCTTTTACAGAGATGGCATGTCCAAAAAAGGCCTCAAACTAACTGATTGTACAGAACAAAAACAATACCGAAACATTCCCAAAACAGCTATAAAAAAAAGGAAAAAAAAAGAAAAAAGAAGCGATTTCGGCAATACATGTAACTAGAATTTGTTAGATTGTCTGAGGGAGAAACCACACGGCTTTTTTGCATTTTGAGGTTTTGAACAACTCTCGAAGATACCCACTTTAATGAACTAAAAAAGAGAAGTCTTCCCTGTTAACGTGCTGCAAGGTTCAACCCAATCGCTCACGTACTTCACTAGATATAGTGCTTTGAAGAGTGCAACTTTAATGTCACTTAACTTGTTATCATCACATCAAGTCATTTTTCTCCGAAGCACTCTCCTTTTAAGATATCTGCAACGTTTGAACCCAATCAGACATGTACTTCACGAGATACGGTGCTTTGAGGACGTCATCAGGAGACAAGTCACGTGACATTAAAGATGCACTCTCTGAGGCCCTGTATGTCCTGAAGTAGATGTCGTACCGGGTTAAAATCTTGCAGATATCTTGAAAAAGGGAGTGCTTTAGAGGAATATTGACCTCATGTGATGATGACGTTATAAGGTGACAAGTCACCAGACGTTAAAGGTGCACTCTTTTAGGCCCTATATCTCCTGAAGTAGATGTTGGATCAAGAACCTCAGCCCAACAGTTTGAGAGGGTTAAAGAAAGAATTGATGACGTTATGATGTCATGACATCATGATGACGTTATCACGTAAATTAATATTGAATTTGAATAGCTAGTTTTTCTCCATAGGTTTTGTACACGTTTTTCTAAAGTCAAAGACTGGTACATTCATACATCTGAGTAACTTTGTATTTTGAGCATAAGTAGTCCATCAACCCTTGGGGCTGTCAAAATAAACTCGTCACGGTGGCGTCGTCAGGGGACATCAGATTAAACTTGCAACTTTCTCCATGGGTTTTGTACACATTTTTCTACTACGCATTATTATTTCCACTTTGACCGCAAATCACGTGACATGCACTTAAAGGAGCATTTTTTTCTTCATGTGTTTTTAGCCCATGACTTTGTACATGTTTACTAGACACCATTCTGGTAACTTTGACATTCGTGATCGTTTTTCAATTTCAGCCAACAAGAATTATTTCTTCATGATTACCTCACCTTGTGGTTTTTTAACTAATTTTTTAGATTTTGTTTTCCCCATTAAACAACTTGAAATCTGAAACAGCTCTGTGGTAGTTGCTGTAACAACCACTACCTCTATTTTTCATTTATTATCCGACTTTCGATTACTGCGATGCCAAAAAGTAATTGCGACCTTAGTCAATATTTAATTTAAATCAATGCAGGTTAACGATGTTCTACACCAGCACTGCCTTTAGTTTACGTAAGTCAAAAGTACCAGCAGAATAAAATGTGATACCTACTTGAAGTGAATTCGTCAAACATACGGTAGTTAGGATACTATGCCTGCGAATGTGTTCAGAAAAATTACGTGTTAGAGATGAAGTTGCACAACTTCAGTTGCCAGTTAATGTTATTTTGAGTTTCCATTATTAAATGGTTGAATGTAACATATAGATTATGCATCATCACACGCTATACACATTCGTTGCACAGGTTTCATCCTACATGGTGTCTTCCCAGATAATACAATGATATACGGAACTCAAAACTAACGTTTATTGTGTCCCAAAAAATTAGTAGAATTGTTGTTTGTGATATTTTCAATTACGTAACAGAAATCATTTTGATAGATGTTTACTTCCTTTATTTACCGTTGCAATGTTTGAGTCGTAATCAACGTATATAGATCCTACGGTGCGAAATTTTCTTCAGGCTTCATACTACAGGATGTCCTTCCAAAACAATATTCTTGTTTTACGTAGGTTACATTTTGGCGGAGTTAAGGCTCAAAACAGCCCAAAGTGTTAATTTGGGGGGGGGGGCGGGGGCGTGGGAGGGGGAGTTCACATGGCATTTTGGTGAGAGGGACCGTGTCTGAAGTTAGATTTGCCAAGTCTTGTCAAGAAAATCCTGGGAGTTTTTTTAGAAATTTCTTTGCGAGCTCCTTTGTAACCCGAGTAGACGAGTGGGATGACGCGTAGAGCAAAACTGGAATTCGTTCTTTTCGTGTACGTTATGAATAAAACATGTAATTTCTGAAAATCCTCTCTGCCGGACCTGTGGCGATAAAAAAATGATGCGTAGTCATTGAAACTTAATGACGTCACGTTGACGTCATAAAAAGGATCATTTTGACATCTTAACATGAATTCACTGGATAGGTAAAAACTAAAAAGTCCAGGTCCAAAATGTCGAGCGACATCATGATACGTTGTTTATCATTATTTATATTTTTCAATTGGAATATTTTACCGTCGTGTCTATTTTCTTATGCATACATTACCTTCGGTCAAATGCACTTGACACTTTATACGTCATGTGTCCTTTGTGACGTTATCATCACCCTGTGAGTTTTTGTAGACTTACGTTGCTGTTTTTAGCACATGCATGTGTAGGGAAACGTGTTTCGGGGTCACTGTAAACTTGGCACGCCGCCCAGCCCTTTAGAAATGCATAACATTTTACAACCAAATAAAGCGTGAGCGCCATGTGATTACATGTATCTTGCAATGGAAAGTCGCCCCCAAAACTCAACTTTTGACTTCGTAATAGCTGATTTATGGCCTCTTTACCTTCTCAATATCATTATTATTTCAATGTGTGAGGAGGCGCAATACAGTATTCGGATCAGCTAATTTGTTGGTTCAGGGCGACACGTCCAACTGCACGAGGCAGGCAGACAATGTTTTATTTCTATTGACAGACAATAAAAAAGAGAGAGAAGAATATACCTAAATTAATCGCAATAAATACATGAGTACAAGGCACAATAGGTTTACACAAATATCTCCTCGATTCCAACGTGTTTTACCTGAAATGGACAATGTTGTCACAATTTCGGCTACACAAGTTCCCTATCTACACCTAAACTGTCAGATAACCCTATCCAGTAAACGTTAATAGAACCAGAAAGAAGTCTAAGCCTGTGTGAGTATCTGAGTTATTTTATACAAGAGTTGTACTGAATAATCCAGCTTGTGTAATACCAGGGTCCGACACAATAAGAAGATTACATGGCACAATAATGTAAATAACAATAATCATTTATAATAACATATAATAATAATAATACATGGCCAAAGACTTAGCTCACACTAGGGTTACATTAAAATTCCCAAGTGCTGGTTCACTAATAACAAAAGGCCAAGCTTTATAATGCTATACTACATCAAACACTGCACTATTGTGTCAAACGATTGAGGGCGCCCTGAAAAGTTTTAACATACTTGCGCAAAAAGAACCTCAAGAGAATGCCTCACGTTGCTTCAAACCAGAACGGGACACATGATTATATATGACATTCCAATATATTTAGGCACTCCCAGGGGTAACACATTTCCACACTGATAAAGCCTAGAAATGTATATATCGGTCCCCATAACACCCGAAACGCAAAGCGTCTTATGGGCGGCGTCATGTTGGGTAAAAACACGTCAACAAAAATCCTACAATAGTGACACTCTTGAAAGTTATTCTCTTTAGGCGACACAAACAGAAAATCTTTATTGTATTGAAATTAAGATAGAGCACCTTTGGTGGCCTAAACACAATTCAAAATAAGGAAATATCATACCTAATTTATTACTTCAGGGCGACACGTCCAACCCCGCGCACGAGGCAGGCAGACAACGTTTGTCCGCCCTGGCATGCTGGCGCTATGTCGCCCAAACGGGACTGCCTGGACTTATACCTTACATCTTCTCCCAAAGTAAAACGTCATCGCCCCGACGACGAGCTGGTACCCAGCTGGACAACTGCTCTGGAGCCTTTTATCCGAACAGCAAAACTTGGCAACATGTGAAACTTTAAAATACAGTAATCCTAATAAGAACAACTTAGTGTGAAAAACAAACACCTGGCCAGTAAACATCGGTCATGCTCCACAATCATATCAACGTCATCTTGTCCTCTTAGTAATCAAAAGTTAAACTTGGGTGACTATGCAACATGAACTGTAATTAACTGAATCAAGTGCAATATCCACTAAGGCCCAAGTAGTATTTACACTTCAGATGCTCAAATTTGGGGCACAATACTGCATCTAGAGTCAATCTGAGTCACTTTCGGCGTAACAGTCACAGTCAGTTTCTGATCGAATGGCGAGTTTCCTGATCAATTAGGCGAATGAGGCCACTAAACTTGTACCGGCTCGGTGGCTTGCCCTTAGGCGCTCGTCGTGACCGCCGAGGCCTTGCTCCCCGACACTCAGCATCAGCACTGCTAGATAGCTGGGCCCCCTCCAAGTCCTGTCTCTGGCCTTCTGGCTGTTGCGTCTCTGCCTGTGTCTCCCACTCCCCTGATCATGATGGACTCCGATCTGCTCCCCCTTGAGGGCGGGTGCGGTATCCACCAAGCCGAGTGTTTTGCCCCAGTTACTGCTACTCTCAGTGCGAGATGTTAAGTCACTGGAGGAAGTGTCAGGGGTTGTCAGCTCACTGTTGGTGTTCGCTGCTTGGGGTTCACATCGTAGGAGGATCTTCCTACGCCCTGCCGAGTTCCCCCACTTCGTAGACAGGCTGTCCCTCCATGGGCCGACCAACCACTAAGTATGGAGTCTCCTCCCTGAATCCTGTAGCTTTGCCCTTCCCCTGTGAGTGTGATCCCAGACAAGAGCTTTGCCCTTCCTTGTAGCTTTGCCCTTCCCCTGTGAGTGTGATCCCAGACAAGAGCTTTGCCCTTCCTTGTAGCTTTGCCCTTCCCCTGTGAGTGTGATCCCGGACAAGAGCACGCTCCCCGGCAGCCAGTGGTTGCGCGTATACGTCCTTTTCTCGCGCTGCCACCCTGTTCTCAGCTGCCTTGGACAGGTTCAGCTTCCGTGCCGACTCCAGCTTAGTTTGGCCAGTATTTTCAATGGGGCTGTGGCTCGCAGCGTTTATAGGGGAGGCTTTGTGTAGCGGTTGGGCTGTCTACTAATGGCACATTCTTTGCACTGCTCACACCAAACCCTCACGGATTCCTCCACCTTTGGCCAAAAGAATATTCTTGTCGATATTCTGATCACGGTGCTACGCAGCCATTCCATATTTCATTGATTGTTGTGATATGGCTTGAATTTATGGTAATGTTAGTAACTCGCCGCATAAGTTGTGTTACTTGACGTCAGGGTCGACGGCGGCGCCCTCGCGACACCGAGAGATCGCATAGATTAGGCGCGCGCGCAGTTGAAACTGGTGGAGTACTCAAGCGGGTACTGGCAAATTCAGGAAGGAACTGACACTGTGAAAGAAATCTACCGGACTAATTAGCGTAGCAGGGCTGGTTACCGACGTAGGTTTTGAAGTTATAGAAACCTACCGGAGTAATTGCACTGGGGGCTGGTTACCAATGTAGTAGTTGAAGTTATAGAAACCTACCGGAGTAGTTGCACTGGGGGGCTGGTTACCAATGTAGTAGTTGAAGTTATAGAAACCTACCGGAGTAATTGCACTGGGGGCTGGTTACCAATGTAGTAGTTGAAGTTATAGAAACCTACCGGAGTAATTGCACTGGGGGCTGGTTACCAATGTAGTAGTTGAAGTTATAGAAACCTACCGGAGTAATTGCACTGGGGGCTGGTTACCAATGTAGTAGTTGAAGTTAGAGAAATATACCCAAGCAGCATCAGGAGAACCTGATTCACACTTACAGAGAGCTACAATATTCGGTGAGGTAATGAATGTCATGTAAATAGAGAAACGTGCTGTTAAATACCCGAATAAATCGAACCAGGTTGACATTACACAGTTGTCCAACCATTGTTTTCACTCCCCCGTCCTGACTCGAGGTGTTAAGTTTAACTACCAGGTTGTATATTTCAACTAAACAAATCTGAGGATTCAATAAATTTATTGTTGCAGTCCCACCACAGGAGAGCGCGCCTTCTAAGCAGCTCATTCACAGAGAGGAACTCCGTTATATGTATACATGTAGGCCCCCCATGGCCCGCCACTGCCTCACCAACACTTAAAGAGAACAATGAATATCGGGAATATGGCTGTTGAGACTATACTTCACATATGGCAAAGGGAGCACTTCATGTATGGAAGAGGCGTGCTTTGTGTTCGCGATGCAGCCCAACGTACGTAGCAATCGCAATCACATGTCAGCGAATTGCACAGAATTGTAGGATTTTCAGGGTTCCTAAACATAATTTGGGGTGAGTAAAGCAGACATATTTCTGTCATCATTGGGCATATAGAGTGGTTTTTATTGGGGTTAAAATGAAATAGTTTGGGAGTTATTTCTTTCGGGTTAAAAGAGCTTAGAACCAGACTCATCTCTGTGACCTAATGCTTGGGTTCAGGTTTATGTACCTATCTCATCATGCTCATTGAAAATTAAAGTTCATACGTTATTGCCAGGGACTCAAGTACTGTAATTCACTACCTAGCCTACCAGTCTAACTCTAACAAGGGAGGGCTACTTCAGAGGGAGGGGCTTATCTACATGAACCACTCTTTATCAACGGACTGCTGTATGTACATATACGCTCAAACCATGTATTTTTCCCTGTATTGAAGGTTAAGGATCTACATGTAGCTTAAACTGCTCAAGTTAAAGTAACTGCATCCACAGGAAGGTTTTCCAAGAACCTATCCATTCTATGCATGGATACATTAAGATTGAGCGTGTACTTTTCTGCATATCAAGCCTGAGGAAGAAAAAGAGAGTGGAATCTAATGGTGTGACCGTTCGCTGCCCGTTTGTTTTCAACGTGGGTGGCACTAGTTTTATTTTTCAACTCAGGCACCAGTTTACACACCAACTTCTTCCACAAAGGGCTCAAAATTGCATGTTTTACATGGTCAGAAGTAGGTACACCACGTGGGTGAAAAAAGCCACTGGATTTCTAGACAGACAGGCACTCTCAAGAAGGGCTATCGCCAAATTCAGGTCTTTTTCTTGCCTTTGATCACGTGTTTATTCTTCCACTTCATGTACTTTCTATCACTTTGCTTGTAGACTCCCATTGACCAGATACCAAAGACTGCAGAGTTAAACTTCTTGGAAGATCAGTATCCCAAAGACGCCCATATGACTGGGAAATGACCTGGTAGTTAAAACATCCACCTCGCTGCTTGGAGTTATTTTGGGGGCGTGGCTACAAATGTACTTCCATAGCAGCATAATGAAATGTAGCTAGGGATGGGACCTAAGGGATGTATTGGCTGCCATAAAACAGTTGTACAGGTTCAGGCATGACCGGGGACTCCAGGAACTGATGCAGTGATTGGCTAACATGAAACAGTCGTACAGGTTCAGGCATGACCGAGGACTCCAGGAACTGATGCATTGATTGGCTAACATGAAACAGTCGTACAGGTTCAGGCATGACTGGGGACTCCAGAAACTGATGCTGTGATGATTTTCTCCGCGTAGAGAAAAGGTCCCCTTTTTTGGCGTTGCAGCTGATGAAGAAATGTGCTTGCCAAATGTGCGTCACTCCGGTTTT
>NW_019091740.1:70489-93657 GCF_001949145.1 Acanthaster planci | reverse complement strand
GAAGGCCGGTGACGCCGATCCATGTTGGCGGCAGTTTACCGCCAGGCCCGCAGCACAGCAGCCTCGACGAACGGGGACAGTAACAAGGGGACAGATACACTTGATACGTACACGGGGCCACACTTTTATATTCATATGCGCCTTCACAAAGGCGCTTCACCTACGTTACAACTATGCTCCGCAGCACAGCAACATTAAGAAATTATAATGAGTGTGAATTACTGATCCTTTCAAGGTTCAAAATGTATTATCGTGAAAATCGACTAATTTCCAGTGTGGCTCTTTGATGAGCGATCAGTACGGTGATTTATGTCTCAGTTATGTACATTACTATGCCAAACTCACACTCGAGTACAGGGCTTCTTTCCCGCGCTTGCGCACAACTATGTTCTCAGGAATACTGATCTGCTCAGGTCGACCACCACTGCAGGCGGGCGAGTCAGTGCTAGGCTAAAGCGGTACCCTCAAATAATCGTACAAATAGACATACCTAGCAGCCGAGAACCAATTAAGGTGAAGAATAAGGGGGCAGTTACAATGTAATCGTTCACAAATGTGGGATTCGATAACTTGGTTTCAGGCTGCCTGGTTCAGATCAAAATAGTATTTTACCTCTTTAGTTCATTACATTTTGTGCTTTTTGTATCTCTTTTGTAAATGTTATTTTAGTTAGCCAGTCCAGATAAAATTTTAAAGTCTACACAGTTAAAAACAAGCTAAATGCCATGATCTGTAACAAGCTGTATTCAGTTGCCATGTTTCTGATTAATATTGCAGAACATGCAAAAATCTATAGAATTATTTGTTAGATGCTGCAAAAATAAGGACGCAAGACATGAAGGACACGCTGATTGGATCTCTCGTCGACTGTATTTTATGTAAAAAATCATACGACACTTTTCATGTCAATTTTTAAATTGGAATTAAAGAAAAACTGGATTTTTTAATTAGTTAATTAACGCATTGACCCACCTCAGGGGCGCGGGCCGGAAAGGGAACTGCGTGTTGAAGCACACCCGTACTAACCAGTGGGCCTTCGCGCCCTGTACACAGGCGAACTCCGTCTGTGAGATTGATCGGAACCCCCCACAATAACCCGGCAACCCAGGAGCCAGCTTCCCGGGAGGACCTGTCCAAAGGACTTCCCTCGTTCAAACAATGCCAAGAACTGTGCCAAGAGTACAAATTGGCTTCGTAAACAAACAAATTAATAAATTGAACCCCAAACAGGCTCCAAGGCGAACAGTACGGGGATCGGCATGAAGTATGGTTTGCCAACCCCAGCGTCACCGATGCTGAGCGTGATACCTCAAGTTCAGGATAGACACACGCAGCGAGTAGAGAGAAAAGAATTCTTCGCCACTCCTCAAAATGTCCTTCGTTACGCGGTGAGGCAGTGTTTGGATTAAACATGTACACCAAAATATTGGACTTACCACTCAGGAGAAAAGTTTGACGTAAACCCCTCGAACTGTTGTACGTCATCCATTGTTATTTATCAGCTCTATCTATTATTACATGTCATTATTATTACATGGACATGTCTGCTCCTTCTCGGCATTTGCAATGCTTGGTGGCGCTGTGACAGTTACTTTCTCTGACTGGAACCAAAAGACATAAACGTTTATATGTCTGTGCTGGAACCCTGCCGAAACCTTACATAGCAAAAGATACCCGGTACCTGGGTAGTGGAAGCTTAGGGGCGGGGTATTATTAATGCAGTGGCGACGAGCATGACAGTCACACTTAACATTCATAATTTGTCGATGGCGTTGTGATATCTGTGGAGTTGATGCCCTTTTTTGTCGCTAGCAAAAACATTTTGCCGAAGTATCGATTTAAAAATGGCTGTCAAAGAAACTCGTGAGAGTTGTTTTCTGTTTCTGGCTCTTTTTTTGCAGGGAACAAAAACCTGTCCCACGTTGCTGCCATACAGTATTCATGTTCACGTTTGTTTTTGTTCAAAACAAATGTAAATGAATGGATGACTTGCGCCTTACTGGATGATCATTAAAAAGCCTTTAACCACCGGTCGAGCTATAGTTCGCGCTCGAACTTGCCCATACTTTTTTTTGACAAGAATAGCCCCTGAAAGTTTTAACCTAGGCCGGGATGCAGTCAAAGAGTGTCTAATTGGACGTGGCTACAGCCGCTTGTGGTGGTCTGTGTAGCTCCATTCGTTGTATTTAGCCACAGTCTGTTCTTCCCAACTAAACCTATAAGTAACTTGCGAAACCCTAGTACTCTAGTCTACAAGGGCACTATCACCTCGACGGCCGAACGCGCTGACAACCTTCGGGAGTGCGTGTCCCTCTTTTGCTTAACTCAGTTTACCACCAGCCATCGCTTGGCTTCATTTCATTGTATAAAGTCAGATATTAAGTCGAAGGATTAACAGTTGCCATCAGGACATGGGAGTTTACGTTCAACACCTAACCTACCTAGCCGGCCGGGAATAACCGAACATCAACCGTACCATCTGAACATGCTGAATATATATGTCTCTGTGTGCAGCCCACGGGCATATAAACGCATTTTTTGGTTTTGTGCAACCGTAGACCGCCAGATTGCATTCAAATTGAACATTTCGTGATCTGTGTGGCGCCCGACTAAAATCGAAACTAGGCCCTATGGGCAAATTCACCCCTCACCTAGATAGATGGTGCTTAGTTGTCCAACCGGATTCTTGTTGCACGTGAAAACCATACTTTTCAGAATAAATTCACTGTGCGTACTCCGCGTGCTGCGGGTCGAAATAGCATAAACTTGCGCGCCTATGCGGTGACTTTGTAGCAGAAGGACTGCAAATTTCATTTAAAACACGCCCTCTGTTGCTCCCTTTCGGAGCTGAAAGGGAATTTACGCATAGTTCAAGAATTCCAGCCGAAATTCTATAAAGCCATTTCTGATTGTGTTAGAAAGCAGCGACAGACAGTGAGACTTTGAACGGCGCCCTCTGTCGATTCACCTAGTTATAAGTTAATAGCCGAACGGTTTCAATCAATAGCGCCCTCAATATTTTGTATATCTAATCACCAGCCAGTCATTCTCTCAAATGTGATTATTTTGCCAAATTCACACTTCATTTTCCCACCTAAATTTCTCCAAATCCCAAGGTTAACTGTGACTCCCAAACCAGCCTACTTAACCGCAAATTATCCCAGACCAACCCCGTGCGTGAATCTTAAAAGTAAGTGAGCTAGTTCCTTTATAATTTGGAGGATTTTAGGGTCCTTTTCGTCTCCAGCAGAATCAAAGTTATCCATAAAAACCTAAGTGTAAGTTACAGTATAGTTTGCATAGTGTTTAACCAGTTCAAGTTTGTATTTTATTCCATTTACCTCCGCTCACACATAACTATTAAGGCCCCATGCCAATTACCTTTCAGAAATTATTCCTGTTCTTATATTTTGTAGAACCACGAGACACGGGACACGGGTGACAGTTTCACGGGTCACGGGCTACCAGAGTTTTTCCAGTTTACATGGGCTGCCCAGTTAGGCCTACCATAGTTATCGCTGGTCACTTGGTTTCCATGGTTACTACATTCCCACTTTGGTCACCACTGCACCAAACGACCTTTATGTGAACTGAACCTTGCAGATCCTTAGTTAATAAACATTCCAGTTGGAGTTGAGAACCAAGTGCCATATTTCCTCGCCCGTTTTTTTCAGATTGTTAAAAAAAAGAAAAGAAAAATTCCCTATTTAGTTCTGGCCCATGTAGATTCAAAACAATGCGGTTGCAACATTTGAAAAGAAGACGTAATGGCAAAGGACAAAAAAGTGAACGTATTTTGGGAGCAACTGTAAATAAATACAGGCAATGTATTTATTTCGTGCGTAATACGTACTGAACGCGCTGACATCTATCGCTTCGCCCTTCCCACTTTTTGCCAACGCTTTCATTTTGAAAATCACGGTTTTCCGCGCAAGACTGGTGGTCTGTGCATTTGTAGGGCGCCCTCTGCTTCATGGCATTTTCTCGGAGGAAAAATTGTGGAGTGAGGGCGCTCTCTCCTTGCTGTCATTTCGCGGTAACGTTCAGAATGGCCGTGCACGTTCCCGTAGCCAAAATATTCCCCTCTGTTCAGCTTCCAGTCCTAAAAATGGTCTCAGAAGAAAACGAGACAGAGTATGAGCTTCGCAGTACAATATTTGGGATTCATATGCCGCTCAAGGCATGTAGGTGCTTGCTCACAGGCAAGCGAGAAAGGTAGGCCAGTTCTTCCTTCTTCAAGTTCAACGATCATCATGACGATAAATGTATGGAGGCCGGTGTCTAGACGCGTAAACAGGGCCCAACGAATAGTCTTCTGTTGTATACTGGGCCCTGCCCCGATCAATAGGGATTTCTTTCGAAAACTTTATCTGGGACATCCGGGGGCATAACTAAACATCGGCTTAATTTTATGAGCTTGCTGAAATTACACCGGTAGGCCTACATGTAATATGTATGTTCACTACTTAACGCTGTAAAAATCCACCACTAGGTTGCTAATTGTAGAAAACTCTCCTTTTCCTTGTTTGGAGGAAAAAAATGTTGCCTTTATTATTATATATTTTCCGAAATGAGAATGACTCAAGAATTTTACTTACACTGGCATACTCCTCAGAGTTTGGACTTTCATACGAGCACCCTAAAGCTTTCCAAAATTGTAAAGTTGCCGATGTGTTGCACCTTGAAAAACCCTACCTGTAGTATTACATGCTGACCACGGGCGGCGCCATTTTGAAAAACGAAGGCAGCACTTCGTGTGTCAGAAGTCAAGCGAATGCCCCGTGGTACACTGTTTCAAAGAAGGCTTGATTATCTCCACTATTGAGAGTGAAAAAATTCCCAGCAGCCTGGTCTTTTTATACAAGGCCCAATTCCCTTAGTGCGATTTCGGAGACCCCGGCCTCGCGTATAAAGAATGCATGTCCAAAACTGGAATCCCTGGCGGCAAGTGGTTAGGCCCCCTTACAAGGCTTTAGAGTACGAGGAGTATTTTTGAAAAAAATGAGATTTTTGCTCAATTTCTCGCTTCCACCCGCTGACAGTCGCTCCGTTCATGCCGTTTGTGTTGAACAGATTGTACATGCGTCGAGCCCACCAATGACCACGTTTGCTCTGCATCTTGGTTCGACAATATTCGGTGGTGGGGGAGATTTTGAAGTTCCACAATCTGTCACAGCTACATAGCACAGCGCATGTTGTGTGTTGTGTCCTGATAGTGGTCATGTAATGAAAGCAAATACAGATGCTAACCCCCCTCCCTACTTCCAGAAGTCTAAGGTTAATGCAAACCTTACAGATAGCAATGTACAGTAAAAAGGAATACCCGACATCGTTTGTCTGAAATTTCTACACCAATTTTTCCCAAGTGATTTCATGACGTCTCCCAGGACACAGTTTTGTATGGGATGGAGGGGGGTTCATTTACATTATACAGTTTAAAACGGGGAAATTTATGAGAATTTGCCTGACTGCCTGCCTAGCTCACCCAGTCTTGTCAATTGAAAGGTCACCGTTGTCAGCAGTGTAGCAGCTTCACCAATTACAATGTGGCTCCCATCTCTTTCTATTCACTTTCCTTTCGCTCTCGAATGAAAGAAAAATTTCTGTTAGGTGAATGGTGTGCTGATGACGTCCGCCAACTATAGCTCATCTCTTATTTCACACGTCACGTGGAAGGGATGTTTCAAGAGTTCACAATGCGTTGGCCAATCACAATGCACGAAATCTGTGGACTCTTTCCAAACGCGCATTATGTCGACAGATTTCGCGCACTGTGATTGGCCAACGCGTTGCAAACTCTTGGTGGCGCACTATTGTGAAATACCCATATTGTTAAAAAGTCTACTTTCAGAGTTTGAAGTCAGGAGAGTTATAACCATCTCATTAAACAGTAGACCTGAAACATTTTATTCAAAATTAGGGCTGAGTCAATTCGAATAATTGACTATTTGAATATTCGACCTTCAATTTGATCGAATATTCAGTCGTACCGACCGGCAGATTGTTGATGAACAAACCATATATACAAAATCAGTTGCAGTAACACACACAATTGTACATTATGATTAATATAATAGCTTCTCATATCTAGGAGTATCTCCAGCCACGATTTAGCAAGATTTTAAGAGATGAACAAGACTTCTTGCCCTGTTGAAAATTTCTATTCCTTTTCAATTATTTAATGAATAATTTACTTTTAAAATCATTGTAAGATTTCTGACGCTTTTCATCTGAATCTGCTTTGAACAAGCCTCCATAGTGCAACGGTTCTCATTTGAAACAAAAGAAAATTTTCCCTTACTTTTCATGAATTTTGCATTCGAATATTCAATTTTAAAAAATAATATTTGAATATTTGACAATCGATCGAATATTCGGTTATTTGGATATTCAGCACAGCCCTACTTGTTAAAAAGCTTTTCCAGTGAGTATTTAGGAAAAAATGTGAGCAGAGCGTGAAGTTTTATTGTAGAGATTGAATACAAAATGAACCATTGTAAACTGTCTAGAAAATGGATGAATGAGCACTGTTCACTCATGATTGGTGTTGGATGTCCAATATCAACATGTACATGTACACTGAATGACGACTTGAATTGACTTTCGCCAACTGTACAAAAACTACAGAGCCTGAAAAACACTGCGCATCTTATACATGTAGGCCTATTTCAAGATTTCTGTTGCTGACGGGCGTGGATGTCAGCACTGTTTGCTGCGATTTTTTTTTTCCAGAAATACACGTAGAAGGAGTTTCGTTCATAGTACTCAGACCAATTGTTTAAAATAAAGGCTAATTAGGATTTGTTTGAAAGAAGAAAAAGTAATGCCTTACTGTAACTCGTTCGAAATCCAGAACTGTTAGTGTCCGGAAATTGGGCTTGATTTCAGCCGAGCCTTCCCTTATCTGGATAAAAATCTCAAAAAACCCACTTACATGTAAGCATTCACAAAAACCTGTGAAGCTGATATATTCTTGAAAAGCATTTCTTCCACTTCGCCCCAGACTGGGGCCATTCTACTGGACGAAACTGAGTATCCTTGACCCCATGACTAAACCCCCCCCCCCAAAAAAAAGTGGGGACTTCCAAAATGAGCCCCATTTTGCTTATTCATCAGTATTGGTGATTTGGGTCTGGTTCTGTAGGTGACAATTTGGTTCCTTCCATTCAGACACCCATCCACAAATTAGTTGAACATTCATTTCCTATTTTTGGGCACACTTTAAAAGAGTTCATTGCGCATGACCCAAAAATTGAAAATTCAAGCGAAAATAAATTTCATCCAAACTTTGTAGTAGATACAGTGTAAGTAAAATCAAGATTTCTGAATCAAAATAGTGGAGTTCGATGAAGTATCACTAATTGTGACTTTTGAGCTTAAAATATTGCTGCAGTAAAAACACAAGCATAAAATAAAAGTGCGCACATTAGGGGCCACACCAAGTTGGGATACATCAACAATAGGGCACAACCTGTGCCTTACTCAGCCCTGTATAAGTACATGTACTGTACAGTGACTGTTTATGAGTTGGTAATGCTGTGCATTTTTTAATGCAGCCCATTAGATGAGATTAATAAACCCTAACCCCCTAGGGTGTATGTAAAATCATATGGAAATTGGAGGATCTAGGACTGTTAGGGTTTTCATGCTGATCGGGGTATGTTCACTTCCATCAAAAATTCCACTTTCTCAAATCTTTTCCACAAAAGTCATACAAACTGATCTTCCATCTAGGAACGGTAAGGTTTTTACAAACATTACAGATAGACATGTACTGGTTGCATAATCACAGTTTTGGCTGGGAGTACATGTAGTTGCACAACACCCCCACCACTGGAAAATAACAACCGTGAAATCAGTGGTTATGTCAGAACAAGGTGGAAATCCCCATGAGAACAGTGTGACATTTTGACCTTGTAGCTGGGCTACCAGGCAGATCATGAGGGGATGACCAGGTTTTCTGCATTTAAGCTTCTGGCTGTTTCGATTATGCCAACTTTTACTCTGCCATCACAAATATTTGAGCTGCAAAATGTTGTGCCGGCACTACATCCCTTCTTGGTACATGTGAGCTGGAGGGGTTTCTTCACCCTAAATCTCATTAAAATGGGCTTTGTGTGTTTGTGGACTCATAGGACACTCTGTTGAATAACCACACACACACATGAATAACTGTTTTACATACAAAGTGTGGACTTTCCTTTGTTGTCCTTTGGTTAAGGAAACTTGAGGAAAATGCTCCTTTTTCTCTCACTAGAATAACTCCTTTGAGCTTGATGTGTGATGGTGATTCCCTGGACTGTTCCTCTTTATTTTGCCACAGATAACCTTCATCCCAAAATGCCTCTGAAACTGTTTTTCAGAGAGGGGGGAACATTGTGTGGACGTGTGCGAGTCCTCACAATGCCATCGCACCCTACATTATGTGGGACTTCTTGTGAGCAGAGGTCCACACTGTGGCATGCCTGCACACCCATACACACTGAAGTAAACATGACCACAGTGTCTAATTAGTACTTGAAGTATCAACTACTTGAAAATGCACTCTAAGTAGAGGTATCATGTTTGGGAAATTCACACATCTCCTAATTAAAAGAAAAAGCCACATTTACATCCATATTCCTCCAAGAAAAGGACAATTTTTTCACGAAGAGTTGACGCCAGCATCCTGTGGACTTTGTCAGTGACCTCACAGTGACCTTTCGTTTGGTTTCATTTTTTGACATATTTCTTTTGCATGCTTGATTTTTAAAGCTCAGTTTAACGTGTCCAAATGAAATTGCTGTGATTTGTAATGCGATTGTTCGATTGGTTGCAGTGGCAAGACTTCCCTTCTGTTCCAGTGTGCTGTGACCTGTGCATTGGAGGGACGGAAAGTCGACTTTGTCTCCCACGCAAGGTTCCAGTCCCTGCCGCTGTCTGTTCATGGAGCGCCCTCACCTGATCCACTCTTGATGAAGCACGTCCACATTCTGTAAGTAAAAGCAAAATTAAATTACGAAACAAAGTGGAAAAAATGGAAAAGAAAGCAGGTACTAAATCTTTTGCCCGAGTCAATAAAACCCATGGACTAAATTGACTGTACATGTAGTACCCATAAATCACAGGTGCTTTTTTTAATTGGAAAAAAGGGAAAAACAAAAGGATGAAAATCACCAATTTACTTGAAAAACCTCATGTTGACTCCTCCCCCCATGTATGGTTTATCTTTTCTTTGCGGATGAGTGCTTTGCCCCCTCCCCGCTTGGAAATTTTTTCCCCGGGAAAAATCGGTTCCCCTCTCCTTCCACCCCTGGGGAAAAAATCCTGGCAAGCATCTCGAATAGTTTCCCTTTGTGCTGGTACATGTACAGCTCTGTATTCAAAGATGGATTTGATTCAATTCAAAAGTTGCAGAGCCACAACTTCAGCTGACCTAAAACACAGAAAAGCGTGTAACTCGCCCATGGAAGCTCAATATATCATGGCCTACCTCACTGCCATTGGAAAGCGCACATGTAAACAAAATGTGAGGTCATTTATTGCTCCCAGTCAGCTTCATGTACAAATCAGAACATAGATTGAATGCATACATGTACATGTCAACCCTGCAAGACCCAGGGGGAAGGGAGGTGGTCCAAACCATCTCACAAGATCTCAGCTCACCCAAGTGTGATCTGTTTGAAACTTGGCATGCGAATACTTTCGGGTTGAGTTGCGTTAAAACGATCTTCAACTCTGCCAAGTTTCACTCGGGAATAGGTATATACATGAGATTCACCTGCCATTTGCATATTTACGAACTATTTTTGGGAGAAAAAAAGAGAAGAAAGAAACCAATCTTAATGGCCTGAGTCCATCGCACCCCTCAGGTACCACCAGGACCGGTCTTCCCTGCTGGAGTATCTTGCCAGTATACACACCTCCCCTGCACCTCCAGACGCCATTTTAGTGGACGACATCGACTTCTACGCTACTCACCCAAAAGTAAGTGCTGCAGTGATCAATTGTGAATACTAAGGGTCATCATGAAACACTATAAATAGAATACAATGAAACGCCACGATAACGAACACCACGGGGTCCACGCTAAATGTTGGTACAGCGGGTGTTCAGTATAGCGAAATTAACTGCTGAACATTCGTTGCTGTGTTGAATAGCGCCCTCTCTTGTCTAACTGAAGTGCACCCTCTTGTGATACTATGATTTGCTGTTTTCGTGATGTTTTGCTGTCACTTTCACGTTTGAGGTTTCTAGAATGTATCTCTTAATTATTTCTATTTGTTATTAAATTTTAAGTTTCAAAATTGATATTTACTGGTAGTTTATCCTAAAAGTCGTGAAGCTTCCACTCAGGATCGATCTCTGATGCATGCTGTGGCGAATCTCAGTTGATTTGCAACTGCATAATGTTTGATAGGTTTTGTTTGCAAAATATTGGGAGCCAAGGACGATGTTCGGGACAGCTGAATGTTTGGTATACGTGTAACGGTGTTCGGTATAGCGACGCTCCACTGTACAGGGTTCCAGCCTGCGAATTGGAAATAACAAGCCAAAGGTTTAGCTAATAGCTTAGCACATTTCCACAGCCAAATCCCTTTTATGCAATGCTAGGTACAGATTTATTTTCTCCTCATTTTGAAGGATGAAAGCCAAACTTGGTAATTAGTTTCCATTTAATGGAGTAGAAACTGACATCTGGAATCCTGGAATGACAGGACCCAGAGGCAGGTCAAAAAGGGAAAAGTGGATAATTCTGTGACCTTTAGCAGTTGCCGAGTAGACCCTCTGTGTGCACTAGTGAGTATTGGGTCTGCTCATTTGATGTCACAGTCGCATTCTTCTTACAAGTGGCTGCTAAAACTGTAGTTGGCCGTCGGGACAAAAGTAAACGGCTAATTCACAAAGAGTTAAACTCCTAGGCAGCTATTAGAACGCCAGATAATAATACATGTACTAGTAAATAATGATTGAAAATCCAACCCTATTGAAAATCATTGAGACAATGTCTATTTTGAACGAATTGGAGGTAAAATCCAAAACCAACCAAAGGTGATATTTCTGCAAACTTTGGCTGCCCATACAAGTTATATGCAATATGAGAGTGGTCTATTTCAACGCTTGAAAAGCAGGGCCATTTTCAAATTCTTCCCTTTTTCCCCCCTTTAAATTGATAAGACTTGGTACCAACATATCAAGGTTTTACATGTATTTACCTCAACCGATGTAAAAATGCCCCTTTTTTTCTACGCGGGCCAAGGTTTGTTAACAACATGGAATTGAGGGAAAACAGCTCAGGTGACATGATAAAGAAGCCCACATATACTGTACGTATTTTGTACAACGCATGCATGACGTAACATTTTGAAAAGGTGCACGCCCCTAATAAGCTGGAATAAAGCAATGCCCAACGGCATGTTTTGTATGTGAGATTCCCCTGGTTCCCTTTTTGTTTTTCGCCTTAAATCAACTTGCATGAATGTAGCCTTTGTGTTTGAGATTGTGCATTTTCAGACACATGTAGATCAGGAATCCCGAAATGCCACACCTTGCAAACTCAGCTCAAAATCAGTCCCAAAAAGTCACAAGTCGAACCTTCATCTTTTTTTTTTTTTTAAATGGTGTCATGGAAGAGTTTCTTGCATCAAAGATCTATCAGTCACTAGAGTGTACAGTCACTATGGAGTCATAACCTATTTTTCCTTTGTTAAAGTTTTCCCATTAACCTTGACCTAGTTTCCCTGTACCCATTTTGCCTTTCCTCATATGCATGTAGCTTTCCTGCTTTGTGCTTCAGAACTACTGCGAGATCTGCTTTTTTCTTTCTGAGTTTGCCGAAAGCAAAAACAAATCTGAGCAAACTTTACTGCCTGTTGAAATGTTCTGCCATGTTGCTCATTTTGGAAAAGTTGCTACAGTTGAGCCTCTTGGGACAAATGATGTTTTAAAAAAGAGGCAAATTTCATTTCATTTTTAAAAGGCATTTTTGATACAATTTTGGAACTGAATCAGACTGTGCAAGTCCGTTACAAATGATTAAAAGGCTTAGTGTGCATAAAAGGGTTATTGTGCATAAAAGGGTTATTGTGACACTACATGTACATGTAAGTCTCTCCTACTGTTTCAATGCATCTTGCCCTAGACTCAAGATACTGGCTCAACCATTGCCCAGCTGTGTGCGTACTTGGTAGATGCCGCTGCTTTTGTGGACACAAACAGGTATATAAGGCAAACAAAATTTTTCTCTCCTTTTTTCCCTAGATTATTTGTACCTTTGTAATTATTAGGTTTTAAAGGAATTGTAAATGGGAGAAAAATAGGGGAAAAAGGGAATTTTGTGTTCCTGTCTCTGAGAGTCTTGCCACAAGAGTATTTCTGCTTTACTAAGGGGAGTGAGTTTATTAATCTTGAACAATAGTTTACCTGCAAACACTGGAGGAACTGTAAATTACTGTGACTCCGAGAAAATGTAGCTCTACAGAAAGACGTGTACATTGTAGGTTCTGGTTCCTTATCGTGTAGCTGCATCTCAAAAACCCAGTGAAAGAAGGAAAGAAAGTAAAAACACTTCAGTCTTCCAATTAATCTTGAGGTTCAGGAACAAAGTAATAAGGATGTCAGAGAGCTCCGTGTAGAAGCGGTGTTCATAATTCTTGCGAGAGAACGATCGTGGCTTTTCACAACGGCTGCTCCTTTACAATTGGACAGTGGTGTTTAGTGGTACAGTCCGTGTGATTTGGAAATAGCATGCGTGCGAAAAAAACACTCCTGGACATTTCCAGGCGTGCAATTTTTCTAGGAGTGTGATTTTGAACAATGAATTAAAACCTTGGGTCAGTCAAGACACAGTAAAATACAAAGATAAAATTGGGTCAACATTACATATAAACAATCAACAAAAACCAACAAAAAATAGTGCAACAGTTTCAGATTACACCTGATTACTTGAAGCAAACTGGAAGGGATACCGGTATATCCAATACTTGTAAAAAGAATCAAAGTTTTATGGTGGCCATAAAATCCTGCCTTTTCCATAATAGTAGCCTCAACGGACCATGCAGAGGTCCTGCGACTAAGCCACAAGATCACTTTAATATTCTCCATTAAGTTTTCCAGTAAATCTCCTGATTTTACTGAGGTTTCTCTTCGCCAAATCTCTTTCCTGTGAGTTTCCATTCATAACACTAACATTTTTATTCGGAAACATCAGGTTTACGTGTCTGCACAGAAAGATCTGCTGCGATCCACGCTGGCGTGATCTCTCCATGGCTTTCACACACTACATGTACGTGGTGCATCATGATTGACTGGTCTGGACCCGTGCTCAACTTCAAAGGAATTTGTTGGTTTACTACGGGTAGGGCGCGGGAGCCTGCATCATGAAAGCTTGTCCACTTCTGGAGATTGCAGATGGGAGTAAAAGCCCAGATATTTTTTTTTCCCTAAAAATGCCGTTGTCGTGATCGGAACAACTTACTTGGCATAATCAGGGCATTCATTGGAAAAATCTGACTGAGAAGTGGTGTGATCTCGTGGCACTGCGTGACGTGTACAAGCTCATAAATCTACATGTATGTACAGTCTGGTGTATGTACATGTAGCATTATGCATGCAGCCATGCTGGCACCGCCGTGCAACGTGGGTGTGCTGACATAGTTGTCATGCAAAACTGTTTCGCAGGCAGAATCAAAAATAATTCCGTCATTACTAATTGTTAGGTAGGCCTAATGTTTGATTCTTTTCGTTTCATTTTTCTCAAAAATTGCGAAGTACATTTATAATTATAAAGTAAACTCATTCCGAGGAGTGCAGTACGGACGGTTTCCGGCATGCAATTATTTGCACTTCTCGGGAAGCTTTTAGGTGTGTGATGGCGTGGGAGTGCAATCGCACGCCTTCAAACGAAAGGACTGGTGGTACTAAGAATAAAAACGACTCTAACAAGACAGAGACTGAGTGTATGTGGTTCACCTAAGAAGTCAAGCGAGGGCGCTACGCAGGAGAGATACATGTATATGAATAAGCTGTTACACTTTAAACAGTTTTTTTTGACAGTTTCGTAGAAGATGTGACAAATACAAACTAGCTGTGTATATTGGTATAGAGTGGCCAGTCTGGTGTCGTTTGTGTCATGCTTGAGCTGATACATGCATGCTCAGAGTGAAACAGGCATAATGTTAGAATGGTCAGATAGGGACTGGTATGTTTGCCACCACCGCACATCTCAGATGTCTCAGTCTGTGACTGCTGGTGTGATATTTCCTTTGTGAGTAAATGTGCTGTGACTTAGTCAAATTTGGTTTAAATTTCCCCAAAGTAGATTGTTTGTGTTGGAGTCTTCTGTTGCCAAATTATGCACATTAAGCTGTTTTCTCAACTCATTTTAAAGCAGGTTAAGTCGTTTCTTTGAATTTTTTTGGTTTAAAATTGCGTTCCTGGGTTTAAAATCCAGGTTCCTTGATTATTTGTTTTGAGAACCTGGATCTTCAATTTCAGATTTCCTGTAAGATGTGATTTGCCTTCCTGGCTCTTGACTTGTTGCCACTACTTCCCCTCAAACTCTGCTGGTGACTTCGATGAACTGTCCTTGATCCTGTCACCAGCCCCCCTGAGGGATGCACATTGTGAAATAATCTCCTCAAGCAGATCCCAGGTTATGGGTTAATCAAGATTCACTGGCCACAAGGGTACAGTTTGGCTAGCTTGTTTACTTCTTCACCCTTACGCCCCCCCTAAAAATATGAAAATACTATTCTAAGATTTGTTTATTGCCAGATTTCCAATTCTCTTGCCTATAAATTCGACTGCAAAGTGTAAAGGTTTAGGTTTGGTTCACCTGATATGAGTTCTGGACTTCTGTTCATGTCTTGTATACCTACCCCAGTTTTCCTTAAGTCTGAAAGATATAGGGTGGGTAATAGTGCTTGTTTATGGGAGGAGAATAGGGATGTGGCAAATAATTGAATATTTGATCAATTATTGAATATTTCAATATTATTTTCCAAATTTGAATATTCAAATGAATAATTCATAAAAAGGAAGGGAGAAGTTTCTTTTGTTTAAAATGAAAAAAATTGCACTATGGAGGCTAGTTTCAAGCAGATTTAAATGAAAAGAGACAGAAATCTTACGACTCAAAAAGGAACTTATTCATTAAGAAATTGTATAGGAATACAAATTTTCTACAGAGCAAGAAGTAGTGTTCGTCTCTAAGATCTTGCTAAATCATGGCTGGAACTTCTAGACATTAGAAACTATTGCAAAGGTTATAATGTACATTGTGTGCATTTTTGCAACTGATTTTGTATATGGTTTAATCATCAACAGTCTGCCAGTCGGTAAGATGGAATATTCAGATATTTGATCAAATTGAAGGTCAAATATTTGGATAGTGAATTACGCGAATTGACTCAGCCTTAGAAGAGAATGTTTTCTGCAGTAATGTCATTGCAGTGTACAGGATATCTGAAAATCACTAACAGCCCTTGATGCTCAAACAATACATCTCTTTAAAAGCTTGAAAACAAGGTATATAGGACCCTTGAAAATACCTTGAATGATTTCAGCTCTGAACCCAGTACCCTATGCATAAACCGATTGAAAACTCTAGGTATGCAATATCCAGAAATAAAAAAATCCCAATTTGTAAAAAGTCTGACTTTAAGCACATATTTGTCTTGACTGTAGGTCACCTTTAATGGTTTTTGCAGTTACAAACAACATTTTCCTCAACATTGAAGAAAACTACCTTTTTCAGCATTTTAAAACAGATAATTAGTTGCCTTCGTTAATGAGTTTTAACCCTTCCCGTTCCCACCAAATATGTACAAAAGTCACACCTGGCATACCTTTATATTACCAAAGTGTTAGGAGATGGCATTGATACATAATAATGCTGATAATACACACCATTTATTGAAATTGAAAAGGGACTTCTCAGTTTGAGGTGGATTGTGACTGTTGACAGTGACAAGTGTTTGTGGTGTAATGGCATTAACCCCCACCTTGATCCACCTTGAAGGAAAGGAACCTGGACTCGTAGCTGTTGTAACTTGTATGTCAGCCCAACAACAAGGTGCTCACACTGGTGTGGATATTGTCAATAGTTTTATCATCATGGGTATAAATGGGGGGGGGGAGATGGGGCCCCACCTTTTGGACAAGCCACAAGACAGGCCAGTGGATTAACCCCTCCCCGTTCAATTAACTTTCCAGTGAACAGAATGGCAGTGAAAATAGTGAAATTGGAAAAACAACATCTACATTGTACATATCAGATTAAGGCACATAAACAGGCAAATATACACACAGTGTACATGTATATTTTGATCGTGAATAGCAGCACATAACGCATCATTTCATAAACAAGATTTCAGCGTGCGTCGTGGTCTGTCGGCATAATGTGAGGAGATTGTTCAGGGAAATTGTACAGTAGAACATAGCAAATGGATGTCCATACAGAAAAGGCCACAAAGTGCATGACATGGAGAGGGGGTCTTTCATATTCATCAAGATGCACTGAATTGCACTTTTCTTGTCTTCATTTCTTTTTACCCTAGAACCAAGAGTCAAACATTAACACAGGACAGCAACCAGCGATGCCTATTAATAGCATCCGTCACCACAACAACCAGCGCGGGAGAGGTGGCCCTTGAACATGTATACCGAGGCTTCCTCCCCACAGTGCTACAGATTTCAGGTGAGAGTAGGGGCACATGACATTTACGATTAACCTCGTCTACAGTTTATATTTGTATCCATGGCTTTATCCAATTGCAGACCAACCCCCCCTCCATCTGGGAGACCGGGCTTGCTTAATTTTCTGAGCCATGCAGTAAATTTTAGAGCCAAGCTCTGTCTAATTCTGATGGCCAGGACAATTGCTCAGTGAGAAGGTCACGGATGTCTGTTGACTTTTCCAAGGAGATGTCATTTCTTTTCTGTTGTCTCACCATAAATGCACACATTCAGTCTTTAACCCTAACACTCCTCAGTCCTCCAACAGGTGAAGGATTGAGGAGTGTTAGGGTTAAAAAGGCACTTTGCTGCACTGCTAAGACATTTTTATGCATCAGTTACCACGTTTTTGTCCTCACTTGTAAACGATGAATTAGTGGGCTCGGTGGTACTCAATTTTGCAAAACAGTTGTTTGAAACAAGTCACAATTTGGAGGAAAAAACTGCTGCAAGAACTGAATTAGGGAATAGTTAGAACTGGAAGCATATTAGAACTTCAATGAAAGCGTCCTGCTTCACCTGAAACCTCTGACTTTTATGCCATGAGATTCCACTATTTGGAAAAGTATTTCTTGTCCCAGTTGGAAAAAGGGGCTTGGAAACATGGTGTACATAGGTAAATCAGAGTTTCCAACCTTTTTCGGGGATTTCTTATATGAATTAACAACAATGAGACGACCTTGAAGTTCCAACGGTGGGAGGAAAACCCCAGGGGAATGTTTCGGGTAAAACCTACAAAATCAGGCAAGGACTGAAAGCCCAATCCACTTGTGGACCGAGCCGGGAATCAAACCCGGGCCGCCGAGATGGAAGGCGGGGAAAGAAGCACCATGCCGACCCGACTCCTCATCCCTGATTACGGGGTGGCCATCATCAGTGGGCCCAGCCCAGCCCTAGTCCTCATTGTTGCCAGTTTTAGATCATTTTATTTATCAATGTGTATCGCTTGAAAATCTTACATTTCTAATTTAGGAGTGGAAGGCACTAATGACGTCTACCAGCTCTCCCTATACTCAAATGGTGCAGCCCAGGCAAACTGCATCATCACATACGAGATCAAGGACAACATCAGACTGTTGGATTACAATATCGGGGATGCTGCCTTTGGCATGTCACAGGACTTCACACAAGAGTAAAAAAAAAGGTTTTGTTAAATATTGTTTGGTGCAATAAAGTGAAAGTATTGTTTCAAATTCGTGTTTCAGCTTTGATGAGATTTGGTTTGAGGTGAAGCAGTAGGAACAAAACATGGATGGTGCCTTATGCCATTGCATTATATCATTTTTCTTTATTAAACTTTATTCCATTTTTTTCACCAGAGAAGCCCTATCAGTCAGCAAGGAACATGAAGACAGTGAAGAAATATTCAGTTTTAGAGATAAAAGGAATAATTGAGGTCAATATCGTAGGTCAAACCAACACACTCAGGTAGGAGCCAATAACCCAATCCACATGTCAGTTTAAATTGGATTTGAACCCGGTTAAAAGAGGTAGGCGGCCAAGAGATGCTGCTGTTCCAACCTGATTCCCCCGAACGAAGTGGGAAATTTTAATTTTGTAGAGAAATGTTGACATGATGTGATGCCTTGCAGAAGGCTGTGCACGAGACCATTGGATGAACACTTAGAGTGTAGGTGCCATGTGTGTGGCTCATGACTCCAACATCTTGAGTTTTCATCCCATACGACACAGTCAAAACTGACTTTATTGTATATACACAAGTTGAATTGGCAGACTTCAGAATTAGAAAGGCGTCTTCCTACTGATTAAAATCGGTTGTAAAACTAACGCCTTGTGAAGCGGTCCTTTTTTTGTGGGGAGGGGGGTCAGAGGAGCCCATTTGCAGTGAATTTAGGCTGCACAGAAATTGAATGGAGACACGGCATATTGGCATGTAACAGTCGAGACATGAAGTACATGTAGTTGCAGTCTACTTCCTTAGCAGATCAAAGAATATTTTCTTTCATCAATTCGCAAGTCTCCTGTATAACCTGATCATCGTTTATTTGAGTTCACCGATGTCTTTTAAAAAACAGCATTGCCCAGGATGTTTTTTTTTTTGGTACAAAACGGAGCCAGATTTTAGGGGGAAAAAATCGTCTATGTGAATGGATTTGATCTTGATCTCCCTCGCGCATAATGTGTTCACATAGTGTACTGTTAAGGGAGACTTGAAAATTAGGTCGACAATGACTTTCAGGGTGCCAAGAGAAGCAAAAGTGTTTTCCATGGTTTCCATGGCTAGTCCTTCGGGTCCACCCACGGACTTCGGTTGTCCTGTTTTTTTGTTTTTTTGTTGTTAAAAGTCAAACTCAAGAGCAAAGGCACATATATTTCTCTGCACAACCCGTGCGCTTCCTGTTATTGCAGCTTTGATGTCAAAGCTTGGAGCAGTGTTGCCGGACTTTGGTGCCAGTAATAAATCTAAGCGCAAATAACTCAACCTTTCAGTACAGGGACAATAAAAAAACCCAAAAAACTTGCAATAATCATGTGAAGAATCAGTTGAAAAATGCTTGAACTTACACCGCCCAGCTCCCGCGCCAAGTTTGAGTTCATGTTAATGGCACTTCAAACGGCATTTCATTGTTGTCGAACAATTATCCAAGTTTGCCAAGCGCAACAGGGTCTCTGATCTGATCTGGTGAACATGAATATGATAGTTCGATGTTACCTATGTGACATTTGTAAACACTAATGTTTTATTGACATTTCTATGAATATTGCCTGGGGCCTTTTCTTCCCCGCTGCGTTCCTGATGAGAAAGTCTATCATCTAACAACTCAATGCTGTATCGTTTTTCAGTACTCGCGTGCTTATGAATTCTCTGCTTTGTAAAAGGAAGCGTTTTGGGTTTTTTCTTCACTATATATCACGTGAAACGTGCACTACAAGGTTCGATTCCACCAACAGCCAGTTGCCAACCTAACGGCCGAAAGACGAATGCCTGCAGTATATTCTCCGTAGGTAAGATACGTTTGGTGACGTTTGTAGGGAATGGTCGGCAGTAGTTCTCGTGTTCATTAATTGACAGAGAGAGAGAGAGAAGCGTCAAGTATCTGACGTCAGGAAGCCGATCGGACCCCACGAGATTAAACAGTGCATATATTGGATAATTACAGTGCGACTTAGCGGAAGACTGCCAGTATGGCAAATTTGGTTTCTTGCCTCCCACAGCTGACCGTGACCGTCGCCTAAGTGCTCTAAACTCGTCAGGCTGAGTCATTGCCCTGACTCTTTTGTTTTCCCATCCATCAGTCCTGTGTGATTAATTAATTTGTTGTTTCGCAGACGGAAAATCGGAGCCCGAGAAAAGCGTTGAGGCAATTTCGCCCACCTCCCAAATCCGGACGTTAGCGCACGGTGACGCGTGAAAATTCCGCAAGGCCAGGATGTGGTGATTGTTTTTTTTGGGGGGGGGGGGTGTCTTCAACGTCTTCCGTGGGTGCGCAGTACATGTAAATGTATGATGCTTTCGAAGCAGAGATTTGAATGTAGCCTGTGCCTGGGTTCGCGTCTCTCTCCAAACCTATAACGGGGACGGGCCATTTTGATTATGCTTGCTCCAAGACGAGGCAAGAAAGCTCGCAGATATCAATACAGGTGTACATCTGTATCATACATAGCGCTCCCTGAATAGTGAAGTGTCCATGCACCCCACCTCTCGACTATCCAGGGTGGGGATTATTAGAGTTTTTGAACATCCTGCATCCCTATCTCGCCAGCACAAATTCGCGCCACGGTTGTGAGCATATAACAAGCGACCCAACTTATCGCTGCGCACAGAGACGGGACAACAGTATAACATTTTGTCTTCGAAAGTTGATTTATATTTAATATTTTATTGTTTGGGGAAAACATCGCAAGATATTCGTAGAATTTCCAAACATGTCTAGACTGCGCCGAGTGCCGTATATCTGAATGTGAGCTCTAGACTCGGTCGCATATTGTAATAGTTATTGTAGTAACTTGATTTTGTGGAAACTTTGTGAACAGCTCATGCTGAAACTTGGAATTTCTTCGCCCTGTTAACTTTCTTTTCTCGAGTCCACGCCAAGCTTGCTTTTGTGGCGCATCTCAAACAATCGTCTGGGGTTGTGCTTGACAAACGGTGTTTTATTAACTTGAGCACAAGGCATCCTGGTCTTCGCTCACTACTGTAGATGCGTATGGTAATTGAAAATGAGTGGGCAATATCGATGCTTGTGTCATATTCCAACCAGGCATGGGTCGGAGGACCTGTAAGAGGAAACCTTATAGATTCTCTGAAGTTCATTTTGCGATATCTGTATTTCCTCTCTCCCATGTGTTTGTAATTATTGTGTGGATGCCTGAACTGCATGCAGTCGAATTATAATTTCTTGATGACCGCTGCGTGCTCGGACTATCCTCGGAGGGAGGTTGATTCCTATCCTATTCCTGGTGGGTTAACCTGTGGGCCTATCAGAACATAACCATACCTAATTTTGTAGCGTGCTAGCTTTTGGACATCAGTCGGCGAGTTTGATTTGAAACTGTGGTTGTGTGTAATTGTATGCATGTACTACAAAATGCTGACCACCCCACTGCTGCATTCATTTGTGCCCATCTCGCCGTCCATTAGGTTGACTTCCCAGCTCTATCATAGCATTTTGTGTGGCCCTTGAACTGGAGGGGTTTTAAAACAGAAGGGCGGAAGCCACCAACAGGACACTTCCAGGTTGTATTTTTGAGAAATTTAGACAAAACGGAACCTTGCAAATGGCTCTGTGTTCCAATAGAGTGCCAGCATCAGATTCGTAATGGTGATAGGCTTCATTTTAGGGGTGGTCATCAGAGGATGGAAATATAATTAAAAAAAGAATTGGTTAACCAAGCAAAAATTGAAGAGAACCAGGAAGTTGAGAAGTTCCTCAAACTTTGAGAAAGGTGTTAATTTGGTGCGTGCTTTGTACGTCTGAGAAATTTGTGGTTTTCCTGAAGTTTTCTTAAATGGGGGGTATTTTTTTGTCTATGGCGGCTTATTTACTGGTCCTTTAATCGTTGACGTTAATGGGGTTCAATCTCCGACTTCAGTATGATTTTCATACACCCTGTATGGGAAATCGTTTTGGCTGATCTCTGACCAGCACTGTGAGCGGATACGATCGCTAATACATGTATAGTGGACCTCCTCGGGCGCATTCGTTATTTTAGGCCGTAACCAATTCTGTTGCATGTTGTAAAGGAATCGCAAAGCATTGTAGGTTACTTGTACTGCCAATGTGGGCTTAAGGAAAGCATGCAATCGCCACGGTGCCCTTGGATGGAGCAAAGACTTCAAATCCCGCTTGCTTCCTGTTTGCTGGAATTCACCCCCTCCCGTTTGAGTGAAGATACGCCAGTCACATCCATCGTTGGATGATGAAGTTCATGTAGGCTTAGAGGCATGACATGAGAGATTGTCCCAAGTGTAAGCGTCATTAAAATTGCAGTATAATATTTACCCAGTAAACGAAAGGGCTCGCCTATCGACCAAGCTCAATTGCAACACCTGTTATGCGGGAATGCACGGTCTGAGTAGCCGGCAAGCTCGATGTACCTGTTGGCGGAATAATATAGATGCCTATAGCCTGCTTGGCTTGATGGATTAGTGTGCGAGTGATCGTTTGAAAATTCATTAGTGTCGACAGTATGACGGTAAGCAGTACGATCAGTTACGCCTGTGTGGGTGAGTGCATGAAAATTAATAATTATTGAATTGAACGGAGGACAGAGAAAATCAGATATTTTGTCTTTATGTCACAACATTGATTTCCATCAAAAGTTTGAAAACGGCACCATGTATAAAATTATTGACTACATAAGAGGACATTAGAAAAACATCCTCATTTTTAAAACTGGTAAAACTGATTATGGTTGGATAATGTGTAGCCAGAAATGCGTCCATTGGACGACTGTGTCGATGGCGTTCCTGTTTTAGCTGGAATGGTTAAGACACCATGCACAAAAAGCAGATATTTATTTTGTTCCGATTGTTTCACCACAATGATGGGACATCCGAGCGCCGCAGTTCCACGACATTCAGGTCCGCGTCTAATGTTTCAGCACATCTGATTCCCGTTTTACATTAACATAAATATTGCAATATGCATCATAATAGACTTGTCCGATTAGACGCCATAACTGCGGTGGCGCCGCACTCACGGGCACATTATTCAGCTTGACGTGCGCGTTCATTTGGCAAATCACGACACCCTGTTTGGTCGAAGAGGCATGTAACGCGCGCGTACCACCTGTTCACGATCATTGTACCACCGCAGGAATGGCTTCTAATTCTGGTTGCCAAACTATAGGAACAGTACACTTTATAGCATTTTCAGTGGAATCGTTGAAGTGCCCCATTGAGACAAACTTTCCTTAACATATGCAGCAAGGTATTAGACGGAGAGAACCCCCCCTGCTTTGTGTTGGTCATTGTCTCGCAGGAATCT
>NW_019091740.1:47710-68297 GCF_001949145.1 Acanthaster planci | reverse complement strand
GACCGTCGTTTTATAGTGCAACCATAGAGCTACAATGGTGCAACGTAGTTGCACAATAGTTCGTTTTGGTGTTTGGCAAATTTCCAGGGACATGGATCCCGCGGCCGCTCGTCAGATCGATCAGCTGTATGGCCCACCGATAGTTCTGTTCACATACATGTACATATTGTACGTGCTGCGTGGTCACCGCGAAAAGCCTTATGTTTATTAATAAGCAGTCGTAGGTGTGTCGAGGTTACTGTGTAATAATTGGTTGGCTGGTGGCTGGTTAGGCTAACTGTAATATAGGGGGGCGTGAAATAACTGCGTGTGGGCGTGTGATCTTGGAGACTTTGTAAATCGAAACACCATGGGCGACATTCCTCCATGAGTGTACGTACAGCTCAAAGTGACTTCACGCAGAAAGATCACAAAATTGTAGAGGTTGCATGCCTGGATGGGGACGATGCATTCTTCATTAAACTCACAAGTCTATTCTTAAGCCAACCACTTCGCATTGCAAGATATATCACGTGCCAGATAAGTAAGGTTGATTTTGTAAGCCAATCTTTATTTATAGATTAAATTCCAATTCATATGCCACAATGCATTCTTTATGGTGCTTCCACTAAAATGTACATTTTTTTTCATTTTTTTAACACAGGGGAACTTGAATTGAACTTGTTGGAAAGGCCACATGTCACGAATGCAGATGTCTTGACTGATGGTTTTATTGATTTGGATCAAAATATATGTTTCCCTTACTAACAAAATTTTGGATTTTCATTGCTACAAAAACAAGCCATAAATTCCCCGGGCTTCTTGTTTCCAGATTCGTAGGCCCTCAGAGAACTTTCTACCCCTTAGTCCCCCTCGGAAAGTTTCCACACCCCTCTGAAGAAAATTGCCAACGCGGGCGCAAAACGACAACGACTGCGCTCCATTCATTATTTGGGCGCCGGATGACGTCACGATTTACTACGAAATACACGGCGCAAAATCGCAAGAACGCTAGTTTGGACTGAGTATCCGGGAAAAATCCCCCAGTCTTCCATCCACAATGGAGTACACAACAACGTACAACCCCGATTCAGGCAACTTCTCAACAACGATAGATTTCCCTCCTGAAGATTCCAAATCCTGGGGAAATTTTTCGCCCATGACGAGTAAAAAACCTGTCTCCAGAGCGCTGGTGAGTACCGAAAAAATGTCTGCCCATACCACGAGGCACATACATTCCATCGACATGCTTCACTGTAGTGCTTGCTGTTTTGCCTTTATTGAGTGAGAGTCCGAGCTTGGTTGTACATGTCTTCCATTTCACTCGGGGAATTATTGAAAACTGTTAACATAGGCCCCCATTCTCTGTAATTTTTATTAATACAGGGCATAGGCTAGTTGGTGAAACGGGCTTTGTGTACATGTGTACTTCGTACAGTGCACCGTTGTTGTGTGTACCGGAGAATCAGTGAATTGGCGCCAAATTCAAACGCGCCAAAAACCGAACAAACCGTACCGCAACTGGAGTTGAGTTGCACAGCCCACCAAGATTAAGATGTTTTGTAAATGTTTTGTGGGTACTTGGGGGTTAGTTTTGGAATGGTAGTGATAGATTTCTTTTGCAAAGATTACATATTTTTCGTGACATGTATTAGGACCAAATTTTAGGCGACTACATGTAGGTACATTTCTCATTTGTTTGAAGTAAACCATCATGGCCATCCATGCCATCAGCACTGCATGCTACAGTATGTATCAGTCAACATCAATGTGTTCAGCTGTTCAAATGTCTGGTCACAACAGCAAGAACATGTCATCTTGATTGATAAATATTGCCCTACTATGGTTGAATCAAGTTAATATATGTAAGATACTGTAGATCTTTTCTTTTTTTAGGCTTGTTGCACATTCACTGGCTGACAATGCATGTCATTTTTAATGATTTCATACATGACTAATGTTTCCCTCCTGTGACATGTCAGCAGAAAGCGATAACATGTCCTAAAAAGTAAAATGTGAAATTTTATCAGGAAATATATTGAAATGTTTGCTTAGAAAATATGCTTAGCAAGTGTTACAGGTTTTGTGGACAGGGTGCCGAGTGATCTGTGTTTGGTACTCTGTGCTGAAAAGTGATTGCTCTACACATATCTATGGCTTATTACTTCCAAACATTTACCATACCTTTACCATACCCTTGTATCTGAAAGCAAGGTAACATTAGTGTACACGATGTACTGTACAACTTTATTTCTTCCAATTTTACATTTTCCCAACATTTGCCTCCCCCCCAAAAAAACTTCAGAGCTACGTCATAAAAAGATGGGTCAGGATACCTGAAGGCCAGGAGGGACAGAACAGCCAGCAAAATCTTTTGTTTTTTATACCTTAGTACCACTGTAATTATGGTGTCTGTGTTTACATCCACTATTCACATATGTTCATTCCCCACGCAGACAGCGTTCATTACAAGCGCACATGAGCACTTCATTTTCAGGCAGACAACAGTCTTTGTGCAAGCAGATGACGTTATAGCGTGAAATGTTTCAATGACTGACCTCGTAAAATACCAGTGTAGAAGCAAAAAGAAATTTTTTGAGGATCTAAACATCACACCATGAACAACACACAATTTTCCACCATTAGTGAGATTTTTAAATGATGGTAAATCTTAGAACAGTATAAAAAAGTGCATTTTACTGACCGTTTCTAACAAAAAAAAAAAAATCGAAATTGCAATATGTACTAATTTCATCAATTTATTTTTTATGGAAAATAAATTTTCTGAGACAAAAATGTAGCACCAAATTAAAGATTTGCCCTCAATGCATTGATTTCAGTCATTTATTTTGAATCCGCCAGATAAAATTTTTAATAATCAAGTCATTTTGAATCACCCCAAAAGGTATTGATCCAACAGGGCATGAAAATTGAAGGCCATTTTGTTTCCATTTTTATCACCGAAATGGTATATCCAACACGAGGATGATAAATTTCTGTTAGATTGCACCGATTTCATTAGTACTGATACAAGTACAGTGTACCATTTCATAAGGTAGAATCATTAAATTAGTGACATTTCCTTGTCATCACTTCCGCTGCTGTGGACACTGACCGGTGCGGTACCCAGACATCAAGGTCGTTGCGTCTGCCCGGGTACTTGTGCATAAACATGTACATGTCACACATTCACATTTAACATGCATGTATTGTATGCGCAACTGCACTTGGCCCATGACTGGCCACTACAAGAACGTTACTCAAAGGTCTGCCCTTACAAGAGTATGCAAGGGTGTCCTCCTTTTTGCCAAACGTTTGACAAAGCAATAATTCCTGACTTGAAGAATTAAGATTTATTAGGACATAATATTTTTCCACTACAAAATGTCTGGTTTCACATGATTTGGCGCAAAAATTTGGTTCATATTGAAACTATTTTTACAAAACTTTTATCCTATGGATTCCCTGTTCTTGAGTGCAAAAGATTAAGAAAGTCTTGTAGTTTATGTGAATCGACATGTACATGCAGTTCTTATATAACCAGGAAGACTCATTTTTAATAGATATTAATCAATTTTTTCCAAAAAATAAAATGATTTGGGGGTTATTTGAAACCACATTTTTCATTTCTTTTTTGAGGCACAAAATCATTGCTACTGAATAATGAAACAATTAACGTAATTTGGATTTGTCACGAAAAATTTCATTACTTACACGTATGCCCCTTTTCCTGGAAATCCATTAACAAAGATGACACCTCATTTTGAAATCAGAACATGCGAAATCAGACAGCCTGTTGCTATGCTGTTAAGTGCAAATATTGCGCACGCGCACTTTGGTAATGAGCGCCATGAACATGTACCGGTACGTGTACCAGTATTTGGCACATTCTTATAGCATTGTATACATGTACAGTATTCCACCTTTAACTGGTACTAATACTTTTTCTAACATTGGCAGGGCAATGGAACAGGTGAAGACTCAAAGTGAATTTTACCACAATTCTTTGGTCTCATGCATACATTCAATACATACATGTACATGTACACTACAATTATTAATTGCAATTCATGAGATGGAATTCAGACCTACGTGTACACATGCGTGAATGGCAATTTCGGACATTTTCCCTTGTTTTAGAAAAGAATGTGAGGTTGGTCAAGTAGTACAGTCTTTTAAATCATCTGGAAATTCTTGGCCCCCAATGGAATATTGTAGTCAATTAAATTACATGGCACTGTCTAGTCACAGTGTTAATACTAAGCACAAATGCAGGTTTTTATTATTTTATAAACCACATCTAGGTAGTGAGTGAAAACAGCTACGAATTAATGAAAAGTTGGGTTTAGAGGAAGACTGGTACATGCGTGTTTCAAACTGGTAATAGTTTTGATTCGTGGGTACATGTACAATGTAGCTTAATAAAAACACTTGAATGCATTGTTTTTCTCGAGGCTTGCACTAAATAATCTTGCATGAACTCTTTTTGCAAATTTCTACACTTTAAACTTGAAGGAGCAATTTCATGCAGTGGATATTCCGAGACTCCCTTTTTGTGTACTTTATACTCTTCTTTTGATCAGTTGGACTCCTTTTGGAGCGTATTGTATTATCCAAACTTTTCCAGGAAAGTGAGGGTGCTGTTGTATTCAAGTCTGGGAAGAAACTGCTTACTTTACATGTCTTCATGTTCAAATATTGAACCCCATATTTGCTCTTTGAGAAAATATTGCATTTGCAAACACATTTTTTAAACAACAAAATGCCAAAGAAATGTTGCATTTGTGTACGTGTATACATGTACTTTGAACAACGATAAATTGCCAAAGAAATTGACATTTGTGATGGCAAAACAAAAATTCCCAGCAAATTCTGTGCATAAATCATTGATTGAGGTTCAGTGCCTGGAATGAGGTCACAGTGTTGCTTATGAATATACAAATTGCAATAGCATATATGTATGTAAAACCCATAAAGAACTCTAAAATACAGGTACAGATTGAAATGGCAAAAAATAAACGAAAAGAAGGTTAATTGAAACACAGTTGCAATTTCAAGGATTATAGTAAAATACTTGTTTTGCACGGTCCATTTACACTGTAAAGTCTGCCTTCCTTTTTCAATGTACTGCGGCTGCTTTAATAGTTTGCTGGGAAATCCAATTTAATAACAATGCAAATTGTTCTTGTATGCCGTGGTACTTGCCTGCTTATACACAAATGGGCTGTAATTTGAAAAGTTAGTGGCCCGAGGCTACAGATTTTCCATTTAATGTCACAGTAAAATTTGTTTATTTGGTATCGTGCTGATGGAAAAAAATTCAATTCAGCATACATGTAGTTTTTGCATACTCTACATGTACATGTACATGTACTTGTACTTGAGGAATGGTCAAATGTCATGATTCATGAGAAAGCACCTGTAGAACCTTTTATGCAAAAGCTAATTGAGCTGAGGGGGCTATGGATTCATGGCACACTAGTCTTGCAGCAGTATTTTGTACTCTCTGAAGTTTCATTGAGTTGCACTGTGCTACGCCATACAAGTTACTATTGCAATAATCAATACGACTTGTAACAAGGGAATGAACCAGCACTTGAGTGTCCCAACGAGTAAGATACTTTCTAATACTACAGTATGTATGTTATACAATTAATGAAAACAAGCGCTACAAGTTTTATTAATGTGCACTTTCATCTGAAAGTGTTGGTCAAACCCAAAACCAGATTTTTGGCGCAAGAAACTGGAGTAATACAATTATTACCAACCATTATATAATCATAATTCATCTTAGCCAGCCGTTTCCTTGTACCAATGACTAATAAATCAGTCTTTGCATCATTAATCATCAATTTATTATTTAACATCCAATTACGAACAGCATGTATGCACTTGGTCAATTCCTCAACAGCAATAGCTTGACCTGCAGCTGACCGTGCCTCAAACGAGAGATACATCAGGGTGTCATCTGCATATGAATATACCTCTGGCAGATATGATTCAACTATATCAAATAGTCTACTGGCATAGATTACAAAGGCATGAACCTTGAGGAACGCCATAGGACAAGTTAAAGTTATCAGATTGTGCTCCATTTACTAAAATTCATTGGGACCTTCCAGACAAGTAGGACTGAAACCAATGTAATGCAGTATCATAAATGCCAAATTTTAAAGACAAGCGTTTCAGCAAAATGTTATGGTCAATAGTATCAAATGCTGCACTTAAGTCAAGCATAACCAATAGTGTCACCTGCTGCCTACTCATGTTGGATAGAATGTCATTATGTACCTTGAGTAGAGCAGTTTCAGTACTGTTTTGCTTCCTGTAAGCAGATTGGTAAGTGGGATACAGTAAATGAGACACCATGTGATCGTTAATCTGTTCAACCACAGCTCTCTCAATAATTTAGATATGAAACTAAGATTACTTATTGGCCTGAAATTACTCAAAACAGATCCCAATCCAGGATTCTTTAATACTGGTAATACAAGGGCATGTTTCCAAGAGTCAGGAAAGACAAAGGTTTGAAGGCTCATGTTGACCATGCATGTCCAAATGGGCAAAAGAACATCCAAACAATCTATTAAAAAATTAGTTGGAATTGGATGGAGGCTACATGATTTGACACACGTACTATCAATTAAGGTCATGATATCCGCACAACTAAACTCGTGAAACCCAGAGAACTTGGGAATACAACGATTGTGGATAATGCATGTACCATTGTCATCAATATTCCTGTAATCGTTAGAACACACATTCAATTTAAGGCGGAAAGTATTTATTTCAGTTTGAAAAAACTGTCCAAGAGAATTAGCCAATTGGAAGCATTGCCATTAACCGGAACACATTTTTTCTCTTGGCAAACAATAAATTCATGACATTGAACAAATACTTTTGATTATTACCATTACTGTGAATTAAATGGGTATAAAATTCACGCTGAGCATTAATTCATAAAAAATTTTGTAATAATCCTCTGTTTCTTGTACAACCTGAAGTCGGACTCAGAGTTCATCTTCTCTCAGCTTTCCTCCTTGGCCTTTTAGATTCCTTCAAATCTTGACTAAACCACGTTTCTAAACCAAATTTGTTCAAACAGAAGATTGAATATTGGAACACCCAATTATACGGGGTAAGCTTTGCCTACATGTGATTACATAAGAGATGCCTTGCACCAATGCACCGTTTTCAGTGGGTAAGAAGGGCATAAAGGAACCAGTCAATTCCAGAGAAGGTGGTCGCTATGCAAAAGCTTGCCCCAAATAGCAATCTTGTCTTTAGTCTGGGGAAACGATGGAATTCAAAATTCCCAGTGAAAAATGCTTGTACAGTACTGGTACTGTATGTTTCTGAAGGCTCTGTCCTTTATAAAAATGAATCAAACTAAATACAAAAAAATGTCGATTATTGTTTTTAATGCTTTGGTTGTTAGTATCAACTACACATGTACTGTACATGTAGACTTGAACTCTGCAACTTGGTTGTCATCCTTTTGTGTGTTGATCTGGCCAATAGAGGGCGCTCTTTTAATCTGAATAGGAAGATACCATTTAGGAAAAATTGGTGGAATAACAAAGATACAGGTGTATTCAAGGATACATGTATCGTACATGTACATGTAATTTGTTATAGAAACTTGTACATGTATGAATATAAGGATGCCTTTTATATGACGGGAATGTCTGTACATCTTTCCTCAAGTTAGATCAATGTTTTGTGCGGGTGCAGGGTTATCCACAGTCCTGACATGTAGATTTATAAATTATAACCATCGTTTAAACAATATAAATTAGACATGATATGCATGTTGTAATCAGCCCTCTTGACATCCTTACTGCATCTTGGACAAACACATCACACATTTTTTTTGCAAGAACTGAAGGCCCAGTAAACCAGACACGTACATGTACATGTATACCCATTTATCTTCATAATATTTCTGAGGCGTTTGTATTGATACCTTTTTATTAAGTTGCAGCAACTGAATTCGTCAAAGCCTACAACAACAAATTGCCTTTTTGAAGAGCATGTTGACAAATTAACATGATCGCTGAATGTGGGTTAATGAGTTTCAATTCCTTAATCTGATTGGTCAACAGAGTGAATAGCATACATGTACATGTACTTGTACATGTACATGTAGCGGCAGACTATTGCATCCTAACTTGAAATTCACCATCATATTCTTAGAAAATAATTTACATGAATGGCATTTCCCAAAAATTTGTTTTATGAGAAGCTTTAAAATCTTATTTTTGTGAATACAAGTAACTTTATTCCGAGTTTGATTCATTTCAAATATATAAATTTGGTCATTAAGAGTGGAAAGTTTGGAAACTGGGTAATGGAGTCAGTTTTTCTGCTGGGTTGGGCATAAAATTCACAGTCTCAGTTACGTTACAAAACTGGACAAGTACATGTAGTTTCCTCAAATGAAATACAGCTGAAACAAAGTATTTCTGTTATTGCATACCAACAAATATTTTGAAGTACAGCCCCCTGAGCCCCCAAAATGCATTTCACCTTCATGATTTACATGTAATTCCAAAGGGGATGCATGTACTTGTACATGTATATTATACTGTACATGTGTAAGATTGACTTGGAACTGTTGCATAACTACTTGATACATGAAACTCACAATATGAGGCAGCTTTGGAACTTGTTTAAACTTTAATCTTGAAAAAAGGGGGAAAAGTACTGAACATACAGCTACATGTATACATGTACATGTATGTTGCACAATGCACTGTACATTGGACATGTAGCTTGCTGTGTGTGCGCATGTACGTGTCAATCAGTTTAATAAAAATATCTTAATATGGTAGCCAAATTTCACCAAGGTTTTTTGTTAACTGTCTAGACTCTTTAACAAACAGAAATCCCTCTCAAACTTACCGAGATCCAGTGTAAATATGCTTTATGATGTTTTGTGGGGCTAAAATACCTACTGTACATGTGCAAGTAGCTGGTATGCCATCTAAAACCTGATGGGAAAGGTCAAGCGCAATGTAGATTGTACATGTACCAGGGTTGTCTGAACACCTTGATTTAAATCACATGATTTTTTTTGGGGGGGGGAGAAATTAGTGATTTAAATCAAAAAGTTCAATTTTTAGGTAAAAAGGCAAAATTGTTTCAACCCTTGGATGTCTTTTTGGCTCATTGGACATGTTTCAAAGTTTTGCACATTTTAAACAGCAAATCACAAATTTAATCAAATTACTCTATATAAATTTCTTAATTTAAATCCAATTTACATGTATTCAATTTTGTCACAAAATAAATAAAAGAAAACTATTACACATGCAGCCAATTTGCTTGCTTTTGGATAGACATTTAAGCCAACTTGTCTCACATTTTTATAAAATAAAAAAAAATGATTTAAATTTTAAAAAAATCTGGTTTTAATTAAAAAACAAAAAATCAACAACCCTGGCATGTACACATACAATGTACTGTACAAGGTCCCAATTGGTGTGCTCGGGTCATTATTGTCTGGTGCACATGAGTTGAATGTTAGCCATGCATTGTATGGTGGAGTGAATAGTACATGCATGTGTACAGGTAATTCTAAAGATGACAGGTACTGAGTGTTGAGTACGCACCCTTACCTATTGTCATTCAGATAGCAGATAAGTTACAGGAGGCTAGCTTTTGTGTACAGAGAGGTGCATGTAGGCCAACCGAAGTTGTCAGACTGTACCATTTATAAAGAATGAGGTGTTCCGTTACATGTTCATGTATACACCTCCCTTGTTTTTAGTGCTTTTGCTTTTCTCAGAGCTACATGTAAGAAAAACAATTTCCATCATGGATGAAGTCTGTCGAGGAATGACATTTTACGAGTCGTTGCAGGTCAGAATACTTGAATAGTTGCAATGATAAAATTTCCCTGACCCCTTTTAAAAATGGTTGAAGGTGCTCAAACTACAATAGTTGACCAATCCCTTGGCCTTGGGATTTTTTTTGTGTCCAAGTATTGGATTATGCATGCGGTTTGATATGCAAATACGTGTATGATTGAGCTGATAGGAGGGGAGGTTATTATAAGGAATTGGAAACCCATATAGTAAAGTGCAGCTTTTGGATCACAGATATTACAGTACATGTAGGAGGTGACACTCATTAACAGGTGAATCTGGAATGGTCACAAATCGCACCCTTTCCATCAGGACCAGTTGTCATAGGCTTGCAGTGTGGATGTAAATAAGAGAGCAAAATTTACAAGAAACTATTGTACCGGCAGCCATAAGGATTGTTAGGATGGCCTCCAAAAGTGCAAATCTAGATGAAGAGATTCTGCCAGTTGTAAGTTTTGGTCTGGTACATTGTAGCTTGCTAATTTTTTTGGTATCCATTTGTAAAGGTTTTGTTGGGGGGGAAGAGAACGGTGCAAATTTGACACCTTTCCAAAACAAAGTACAAAATCTGCTACATTTTGCATTTTAATCCTTTTTGGTTTCTCCACAATCTTTACATGCATGTAAATTAACGTGTTCATGCAGATGAACAGTACCCGTGTTAGTGTTTCATTTAATTACACTGATGGACGTTTACTGAATACTCTTACATGTACATCCTGTAAACTTGTAATGCTTATAAAATTGGACGTCCAAAATGAACTTTTACATAAATGAGTTGGTAAAATTTGAAGCCATGTATTTTTTTTGTTTTGAAGTTAACTCAGCCTGTAATAATTGTTGCATATTTTTCTTTCAAATTTGAAAATGTTTCCAAAAGTTCTGCTCTTCTGCGTTCCCACTAGGACACGGAGTATGGAATTCCCTTGAATGAAGTTGACAACCCTGCCTTTGATGCCTCAAAACCTGTAAATGCCGAGCGCTCAAATGGCAGCAGTTACGATCCGGAACGAGCCGTGGACGAAACCGACGGAGATGACGACCAAGATGGTGACAGCAAGCTTTGGATGGTAAAACACTACTCTCATTAAATCGTACTCTAAGCGAGTCTGTTTTCTTTGGTGGGGAAGGGTCTTGATTGGTCTCAAAATGCCACAATCATACCTGTATGTAAATGTAATACTGCAAACCATAGTAAAAAAAGCCTGGCACATTTTCAGGACAGCTCAGGATTTTCTTCCAGGATTTTTTAACCCCTGCCTCTGGATCTTTGGAAGTTTTAATCATTCTGCTCAGTAATCACACGCATTCAGGAGCAAACCCCTGCCGTGTTCGCTACCTGCATGTGTTAAAAGCCCCCAAAAGTCACAGTATGTTATTGTGACAATTGATATGATTAATCTGTTGGATGCTTTGTGGCTTTCTCCCTACTTGGATTAGGGCAAATGTGTAAGAAATCAAAATTATCAGTGAATCGTCAGGTTTGCCTTTGGAAAGTTTCTCAAAGAAGAGGCTGCTTGCTTGGTCATTGTTGATTAAAACCTTGCAAGGAAGAGAAGAAATTTGTCATTCGATACGTCAACATTGTAATCAAAAAGGAAAAGGGAGTGATTGAATCGATAAAGATAAATGAAAAGTTGCAGGGCAGTTCTGCATGTACATGTGTAAGATTGGTGCTCATGCGTGTAACAAGATAAGATCCCATATATGGATTACTTTCCCCTCTACAGTTTAAAGCTTCCATCATTGATGTTTCCATTCCGGTCATGGGAGCAACAAAATTCGAGCCTGGTCAAAATCATCCAGTGTTAACTAAAACTTTTTGTCCGTTTAAAGAAGTTTGGCAACACTTGATGAAGAAAGCTTTGGGAAACGGATCAAATCTAGAAGGGTAGTCCACAACATATTGTGTCTTTAGTTGCATGCTACATGATACAGTACATGTGATACAAAAAGTATCAACAGTGTATTCATGTACATGTATACATGTAGTTATTGTTTTCTGTAAACCTGTCCTGACCCTTTTCCCCCTGATTTTACATCAAAGACTTGTCGGGGAAACTTAATCTGGCCGATTGCTTGGTCATTTGACTTGCAGAAGCTTTCATTACCTTTGGCAGGAACCCTTTGTCACACATACATGTACATGTATGTGCATATGTATACATGTACATGTACCAAGGCTGAATTGCCCTGAGTTTGGCAAGATTTTACTCTGTCCTGAGAATCTAGCAATTGCTCATTTGTCCTGCTTCTTTCCTTTCATGAACTGTCAGTTACGAGGGGTATTGTGAGGGGCCAAAAAATTAAGGCTCCCCCTCCACAAGCCTCATGTAACAATCCATTGTAAATTTGGGCCAGGAATGCAGTGCATCAAGGAAGGTTTTTCATCTTTGTGTTTGTGCGGAGGGGAGGGATTGAAGCATGCTCCATGCTGTTGTCTTGCAGAGCCAGTTGCCGCTTCAGGCAGAATTGGGGACGGTTACTCTGGAATGACTTTTTTTTTCATGAAATGAAAAGGTACAATACATATTGTGTATCTGTGGGACATCCTTTAGTTTTATTTTATTTTTTTCATCTGTCATGAATACGTACATGTACAGGGTTATTAAAATAAGCATCGACATGTACACATACATACATGTACACCTGTACACCTGCTTTTCTGTTTGTGGGCGTTGAAAAAAAAATGTACATGTACATGTAGGTGGGAATACGTAACTTCAAAGTGTTACGCACATTAACCATTTGCCAATGTATGATATTGTAAGGGACGCTAGACAGACCAAACTGTTAAACACCATTCCAAGATACTGTACATGTACAGTGCCTAAGACAGTTTGGCTTATGGTTTAAGCCTGTTACATGTACATTGTACATGTACATGTATGTGGCTGGTCTTAATTTCGAAAAACAGCTGCTGGCAGACCACATTTTTCTGGTTTCACATGTCGGGAAATTTGGACCCATAAAATTGGTCCTTTTATTCCTAGTATTGGTTGAACTTAACAATCTTCACTTGAGTTAGCGTAACACTACTAATGAGATCTGCATTTTGAGACCCCCAATTCACACTACACTACCAGTAACTCTTGCATTCTTCCCCGCCTCATGCAGTATGCACCACGTGTGACAATCTCTCCCTTTTGGAAATTTTTTTATGACTTCTCACTGGAGGCACATACCATAAAATGGCTAGAAGGGTGCTCAAAAAAAAAGGAACCCAAATTGTTCAACGAAATTGTTGGAAAATTTTTTAAAAATTAACGTGTTTTGACTTCATTTTTTAATGATATTTGTGAATGCGAATAAACAATGTGCTTTGCCAGTTGTTTGTTTAAGACCAGCTCAGGAGAATGGATGCTGATAATTGCTTTGACTTCATTTTTTAATGATATTTGTGAATGCGAATAAACAATGTGCTTTGCCAGTTGTTTGTTTAAGACCAGCTCAGGAGAATGGATGCTGATAATTATGTCCCTTACCTGCAACTCAGGCCATTATCAGTGTCCATTCCCTGTGTAGTTTTGTCTCTCTTCAAGTGTCAACTTTGAAACCAAACCCCAATTTTCACCACCGAGTCCTGGTCTAACAGCACACACATGTTCATGTGTGGATTACTTTTGTGAATCGGTGTCGTCCCAACCCCGAGACTGTGGCCAATCAGTGCTCAGCTTTCAAATGTATGCAACTTGAGTCAGCTTGGAATGGTTACCCTCAAGTGGTTTCATTTCTGATCATCCATGAATCCCGAAGATTGGTTCACGGCACCCTAGGGGCGGGGGTGCATAAAATTTATATTACGCGCCTTTCTCGTTTGTTCAAAGTTAGCCTCAACAAATGAACATGTACACTGAATGAAATGTTAGCTTTATATTACCCGGTACATGTAGTCATCAGAATATACAAGTATATCATTGTTTCCCTCATTGCTCATTTCTCTCTTCCTTGGAAAGTTTGTAAGCTCGCTAATGTTAGGAAATAAAACTTGTCAAGTTTTCAATTTGACAAACAGCAGCTGTGGAGATCATCATAGCTGAAATTGATTTATCATTTTTTTCTTAATCTGGCCAGGAAGCCGAAATTAGGACGCCTCTATAGGAGTCCTACAATCTACTCACTGGCCAGACCCAACAGCCATGAACAAGTCAATATGTGCTCATTGAAAATTGTGCCACAGGGGTCTCCTAAGTTCCATGGGTTGTTCAGTTTTGCAGGTACCTGGTTTACGTTGTCAATAAGGGAGCAAACAAAGACCTTGGATTATAACAACCATCTGGATGATTGAGTGTTGTACTTTGTACTTTTTTACCAATTAAATGACTGGTTACGCCCATCTAAGATAAACTAAGTAGTTCGCACACATAATGCCCCTATTGGCACACACTGGTCTCCCTGGTTGTTCCATGGTGATATCACTACTGGTGGCTCCCAGCCAAGAACTGTTGAACTAACTTTTGTCTGATTTTTCTAGAATTAAAGCTAAGCCAATATTTCTCCTACATGTAGGGTGGGATCCTGACACAAATCTTCGAACTGAATAGCTGATTTACAGTCAATCACTGAGTTGTTTGGGCTTCCCATATTGTTTGAAGCTTCACAATAAGTGAAGAGATCAATCAAGTTTCAAATGCGTAAAAGTACAAAATATTCTGAGCAGGGTTCACATGGCCTGGAAAAGTCATGAAAAAGTCATGGAGACTTGTTTTCATTTTCCAGTCCTGGAATTTTGTAAAAATGACTAAAGTCATGGAATTTTTCAAACACTGTGTGTGATTTCTATTCTCAGATATACATGTAAATGCATTAAAAAAGTATTCACAACTTAAAAGGTTGAATAGTTAAAGAAATTGTGTTGTGGATTTTCATAATTTGGTCCTGGAAAAGTCATGGAATTTAATTGTTCTTTAGGTGCAGGAACCTTTCTGCGTGACTACCTTCATGTAACATGGACGTCACATGCACATGTAAGCAGTGTATCAAGAAACCTAATCAGTGTTCTTAAAAAGTATATACATGTACAGTACATGCACCTGTACAAATACATGTACATACATACATGTACATGTGCAAAGTGAAATTTGTCCAGATTTTTTCACTAACTGGAATGTACGTGTATATGTACATGTAATACTTAAGTGAGACTTGTGCTCATGCTTAATAAACTACTGTAGTTACATGTACAATTGTCTACAATACATGTACACGTACATGTACTTAGTTAAGATATGGTTTAGACATTTGAGGGCTGATTGTAGATGTAGATTTGGGATACCGTTTGCTGCAATCACAGAATCAGGACATTTGTACTGCTCACAGTTTTTTCATTCATTTGAGTGAAAGACAAATTGCACATTATTTTCTAAACTTTTAAAGTTTGTCACTTGAGTTTTTGCAAAAACTGTCAAGCACACTACACATACATGTGTACACAGAACTAGAAGCCTCAGGATTTCATGGTTATATTTCAAGAAGATTTGAACTTTTGAAGTACCATATCCTATGTAAGTTGTCAGGGAGCTGACTTGTTGTGCTAAGTGAAGCCTGCCAGATGCATCCATGTTTGTGCTCAGACCTTTGGAAATTTTGAAATTTTTTTGCGTTTTTTATATCCGTGTCTATTATAAAAGGAAGCCAAAAATATAAATGCACAATCAGCATTTACCGGTAGCTGTGCTACCGGTGTGTGTAAACGAAGAAGACGCAGGTACACCTACATGTACACATGTACATGTAGATGCTGCAGATGAATTTTGCTGAGGCTTTGCAGTGAATCATACTACTGACAGAAAATATGCTTATTGATGTGTATGGGTGTTATTTGCGTAGGTTGTGCTTGCATGTTGCATTTGCACCATAGTTGAACTGCAGATGCGTGTATGCATGTGCAGATGTCATTTCTCTCTAGATGTACACATACCGGTACAGTAGGTCGTTGAATTTAACAACTTTTTGTACATGTACAGGTAATGAGTACAGTTGAGCAGACTTTTGTTCTTGCTTTCATCACAGAAATTCAATAGAATGTTATATTGATTGATTTGGGATGATGCAGTATTGATTGATTTGGGATGATGCAGTTTATAAATATCTGTGGAGATGGGTAGGCTTTAATTAAGTTCCGTAAATGTGCATAGTTGTTTGAAGGAAACCCTTAGAATTACAGTACATGTATGCGTTCTTTTTTTTTTCTTTTTACAATGAATTATCCAGTGGCTTGACAGTAATTTTGGTGCAGTGAAGGACATGTATACCGAACATCACAACATAATCTGGAATTTCATTTTCCTGGTGCTCTTGTTGGCCTACCTGGGCTATCTCATCTACGCCTGCCTCTATGACTTCCAAGAAGCCATGATCCTTGTGATCATCACAGGCATCGCGCTGGGTCTCTACATGTACTCGGTCATCAGGGACTTCTATGGCAAACAGATCTACGATGTCACCTGTAAGCCAGGAGGCAGGTTTGTGGACAAGTACTGGCGATACATCAGATGGTAAGTGTATGTGAGTTTGTTTCTGAATTCAAATGGGGACCCTGAACAATAGAGGACAATAAGGTCCCGATTCACACAAGGTCCCCGATTGACAACTGTCTACAAAACATATGGGTGGTCTTCTAAAAAAGTTAAAGTACAAACAAAAGAGGAACAATACATGTAGGGGGTCCCAAGTTGCAGGCAAATACACACTTGTGTACGTGTGACTGCAGCATTGCCCTGTTTGAAGGAATGGGGAATGGAATACATGTACTGGTAGCATTTACATGTTAATTTTTATTGATGGGTTTAGACCTTAGACATACCGTTTAGACATACATGTACCAGTACACGTGCATTCATACATGTATGCTTAGTGTTTGCCTGAGAGCAGTGTTGCCTAGGACTTGAATCCACGACGGCATGCTTACTAGTGCAGACGTCTTAACCACTCAACCACTGAGCTTGCCAGGGTCGATTGGCCAGTCCGAGTCAACTTGTAGGAGCGAGTACCACAAACTATTTCAAGATGTGCTTTGCATCAGTGTAAGGGAAGAATCCATTATCAACAATTAACATCTCCCCAACACAAAGTACATCTTGAAAAAAGCATTTACACGTACATGATTTTCTCCTTGCAATGGAATTCAACTTCTGAGGACAAAACCCTGTTGTGTGCTGAAGCAAAATCTAAAATGTAAAAATGAAACACATGCCAATTTTGTGACTTCCAAACGCCAATTACACATTGGCAGCTCTAAGCACTTAGTTATTTTTGTTAACTGAAATGTGAGGAAAGTTTTGAGCAGAACATTTCAACCCCGTCTTCCCATGGTGTGTGTAAAAAAGTATTGAAATTAAAAGTCCCAATGTAGCACTTTTAGGCTTGTCAGTCGACATTCATTACACTCTGTACATGTACACACATGTACCTGTTATGAACCTAGAAGCAGGTGTCTTCTTTATTAACTTTGTTCTTTTTTTGATACAGTTGTACATGTAATTTTAATTCAAAAGGTGCAAATAAAGTTGCTAAACTTTTGCATGCTGTTTTTTCCAAATGTTTGTACACTTGTTAGTTAAAGAAATGCATACTGTACATACATACATGTACACACGTGTACATACACATTTATAAAATTCGACTACGCTTGGCTTCATATGTGGAGAGGAGTTTATTGAAAGCAAATGTTGTTTTTAAGTTTGTGTTTGGCAAACGGTATGATAGAGGATCAGTCATTAGGAACTCGTGATGTTTTTAGTTGGTGACCTGCTTTAACCAAGTAGATCATCCGTTTGATCTTTGATAGCGGTTTGTGGAGATCTATGCATTTGAAGCATACTGTACATACATGTAGCAGCCTGATCTATCAAAGATGGCCTGTGATATGTTCTTCCAAACCATTAACACACCTCTGTCTACTTGTATCTTCATCATCTGTTCTTAGGCCCTTGTACCTCCTAATTTTGGCCGGGGTCGCTGTGGCCCTTGTGTTTCTCACCAAGGATAACCCTGTCCAGCTGATCTCGGCTGGTGGTCTTGTCGCATTCATCTTGTTCTGTTACGTTTTCTCCAAGCATCCAAGACATGTAAGTGTATTCTTTGGCAGCATTGACAAAATTCTGTAGAGATTTACTCACTTGATGAATTTAATCACATGTATTTATTTAATCAGTACGAGTACATGTAGTTACCCCGTATTTTGTGAAATTTCTTAGGTTGGGGACGGGGGGACAGTGGTTGATTGGTCCATTGATTGTGGTCCCTGTTCAGATAAGGCTGAATCAAATACAATACATTTAGCTGAATATTCAAATATTCAGTCGCATCAAATTTTCACAGATGCAGACACAAAATATACATGTTTTTACTGTTTTACCTGTTGTAAAAAAAGGGAAAGATTCGAGTAAGTTTTAGTCTCATTATTGGCGTATTCATTCTGCTGCCATTCAGTCTAATAGTAACACATTGTGAAATATACATCTACTGTAAGATTGTACTCGTATTCTTGTAAGAAAATTATTGAAATTTTTCCTTTGAATTTCATCTCCAGGTAGGGATTTGGGATTGCAGGTATATTGCTGATATGTATAAAATAGTTTGAAGTGGTAGAGTACATGTAGATTTCACCAAGTGCATGGCTATAGTGCCCCTCTGCCCCAGCCCTCTGCCCTTTGCTGTTTTACATTGTTTTAATTTGTTCAAGGACATCCTCTTGCATTAGCAAGATTTTGAGATATTTCCAATGCATTATTACATGTGCTATGCGAGTAAACTGTTCTCAATTCTATTGTGAAATTTCAAGCAAATTTGTCAGAGGTCATGTTCAGACATCAGGTTTTCAACGAAGAGAGAAATTTTGTTAGTAAGTCATTTTGGTCCTTGTGTTCTCACTTGAGGTCCAACTCAAATGCTTGAAGACATTTGCTGTAATTGAGTTAAAGCCAGCAATCTTTCTCGTGTTGTGACTACAATTGTTGCTTTGCATTGCATTGATTTTTTTTTTAGTTGTCTGCCAGAGGTCAAATCAAGAAATTTAAATTGATAACAAAGCAAACCATCTAACAGTTGTTGACCGTGACGCACTCATTGAACTGTTCAATGCCCACAGCATTACCAAACTTTGTTTTAATTGTATTGTGTTGCATTCAAAATGAACTCTTTTTCTTCTTTTTAAAAAATGTTTTGATATAGTGTGTGATCATTTTTGTATATCCTTCTCAGGATAAGTACAGTATCTCTGTTCATGCGAACAGGACAACCATTTGAATAAGGTTGTAATATACTGGTACAGTGTACATGTGCCAATACATGTGTACATGTATGTACATGTAGTCATGCATTACATTTTTTATTGCCTTTTGAGACTTGTTTTTCAATTTTTTTTTTAATGGGGAAGGGGAGATAAAGACATGGTAAAATCCCTCAAGATTCATCTCCCAATTTTCCTACATTTTGATCTCAAAGCTGAATTTGACCAATTTTTCATGTTTGGGCAACTCAACTGACGCTGCATTTTATTGCAAAAGTTCCATAACGCCATGCAGCATGATAACAAATTGACATACCGTAGTGCTATTATCCTTACATGGTGGAGCCAAGACAGTAGACTTTTACTTACATGTACACTACACCCCATCTTTAGGTGTCACGTGTATACCCTGCAAAAAATCATAAATGGAAAATTTTTATTTAGGATTTTCATGAAGTCTGTCATAACTCAATAAGGGGAATTCACGGCTTCGTTTTGGGGTGGGGGGGTGACAAAATTCTTAAATTTAATACATGGATAGTCATAAACCAACTTTTTCTTTAGAAGTGATGCTTGTCTGCAAATTAAGAAACAAAAAGATTTTTCAAATTGGTAGGGTCAGGAAATGACTCTTTGTGACTATTTATAGCCAGTTAACTTCAAATTTTCTAACCTGAAAATGCCGCTGGGGGCGGGTTTTTTCCCCGCAAATTTATCAAACTTGCAGTTTATGTAGGACGGTCATAAAATATGTAGGGAGAAACAGCTCTTCAGTTAAACATCAGTTTTTACATTCTTTTTGCCATTTTATTCAACTGCCTTGGTAAAAATTGGGGCAGTGTCCACACAGCAACTGGTTCATAAACAGTACAAAGGTTCACACAGGCATCACCTGTGGCCATGTGTGTCTTTGCCAGTTGTTTCCATACAAAGTAGTTGCTACATGTAGTTGGGATTTTGTAGCCTTATCTCATTTTTAAAGGGATTTTGCTCCCTGGCAAATCCCCTCACCCATAGATAGGAGATCTTTTATCCTGTTAGCTCTTTTGTGTATGGTGTGGGCTCCAGGTTCAGTGTTATTAATTACTCAAGAAAGGCATTTCCATTTTATTGATTGTGGGGTTGGGTCCACAGTAGCAGTGTCCAGACACAGGATTGTCTTGGTAGCTTTGACCCAAGGAAGCGTGACGTGTTCATGTGTCAACTGCAGAAATGAAACAAGAATTCTCAAATGAGTGTACACATCCTCAGTGGAACAGTTAAGGAAAATTGTGTGTGTTACCACGTAAGCCGGTGTCAAGTAGTTAAATCCTATTGCCACTATTAAAAAAAATTATGTTTTTTGTTTGTGTTATTTGAAATGTTTAAAATCATGCACGGCTGTACTGAGGGGAAATGTGATGGTTTGTATAAATGGAAATCTACTGTACATGTACATGTAAATGTTTTTGTTGCATAGAAACTATGTATGGCATGAGTCACAAGCGGGTTTGCATGTACATGTACA
>NW_019091740.1:0-45521 GCF_001949145.1 Acanthaster planci | reverse complement strand
AGTCTCATTTCTTGGTGGGTATAAAAAAATTTCAAGTCCAAAAAAAAAAGTGGCTGCACATGTGCCTGGCAAAATGTTAAGTTAAATTTGCCAGCAATGGCTAAATATTCACTCCCTCTTCAGAATTGTTATCCGCTAACAGATTTTTTTATTACAATTTGTCCTCAAAATAAAACTATTTCAAATGTTTAAAGAAATGCAGTTACCAGTGCACTAAAGCAGTTAAGATGTCAAACTTCCAATAATTTTTTCTTACATTTAACAGGAGAAGAAGTTGCACAAATACATGTACATGTACATCTTACATGGACTCGCAAGAGACAAATTTATTACTTGAAGCTTCTTAAAGAGCCAGTCACGGGAATAAAAACCAAAATAAGCAACATTGTTCCTTGGTTTATCTTTCAGGTGCTCCCAGTCGTTATCTACTTCAGTGCCTGCATTTCCATCTTCTACTACCTGGGCGTCATGCAGGTGGTCATTGCCAAGCTCGCTTGGCTCATGCAGAAGACCATGCACACCTCAGCTTCAGAATCCCTCAATGCGGCCGGAAATATCTTTGTTGGTCAGGTTGGTTCTGAGCGGGTCCACAGATGTTTCCAGGCTGCTATTCGCTCTTTGCACGCTGCCGCCGTGGGCATGCAGAGCCTCAAACTGGCAGCTTGAACAGTCGCATCAGAATCGCTTTGCCCAACCGCATGGTATAAGAACAAACGCAGCATGCGCAAAATTACATAAGCAACATACACGAGAATCACTGAACCAGCTATACTGATTGTGTTAAGCTGCCAGATCGAGGCTCTGCATCCCTACCGCGGCAGCGTGCAAAGAGTTAAACAGGCCACTTGGAGAAAGTCACTACTGATCAACAAGTGTTTCAGTTTTGTATTGAAATATGGATATGCATGCAGATGCCGTTTACCTGGTGTATCGGAGATGGTCATTCAGCAGTTTAATATTTTAGTGTAGCTTCTTGCAATGAATGTATTAATGCTTTAAATTTTTCAAACAACTGAACTGTGTGTGTTTGCTGTCAGACATTGATATTTAACCACTTCGTGTCGGGGTTCCTGGTACATACTGTAGATGGGGGTGCCCGAAATCAGACAAAGAAACTGGGCCTTGTAACAAAAGACCGTACTCAGAAGAGAAGACTGAGCTGCTGGGAATTGCCAACATTTTTTCAGTTGTCCATAGCAGAGGTAATCGTCATTGTTTTGACACAGTATACAACTGTTTGTGGCATTCAGGGAAAGCGGATTATCACCAGGGTCAAAAGCACTCCAGCAATGAGCAATACAATACCGCTGCATGCTATTCTGGCCACATTTGAAAAGATGCCAGCAGTGCACTGGACCAATTTCAGGAACAAAGGAAATTATGTAACACTGCACTATCTGGGCTCTTTTTACAAGGCAGCAGGCCTGGCTGAAATACTCTGGCGTCAGATTGGAGTAGCCACCAGACAGTCATCCATACGAGTGTAAATGTCCAGTAAATGAAGTCATGAATTTTTGAAGAATTTTGAAAACGAAAAATCTTGAAAATCCCCCAGGAAGTCATCATGCAAATTCTAATTAAACCTGGCAGCATATGGTCAAGGAACCAAGAAAGTTCTTCATTGCAGGTTCCTACAAGAAAGCCCGAGGGGTTGAAATTGAATATAAGGCTGAAATTCTAGGGACAGCAAAGTGCAGTATTTGAGCATCAAGAGTTTAACAGTGCCACTTTTTTCAAATGGATGCGTATCAAGAAATATATATATTATTACACCCCTCATTACTTCACTTATCCTTTTTTTTCTTGACAGACTGAAGCCCCTCTTCTGATCCGTCCATATCTTCCTAAGATGACTCGCTCGGAACTCCACGCCGTCATGACGGGTGGCTTTGCCACCATCGCGGGCAGCGTTCTTGGCGCCTACATCTCCTTCGGCATCAGCGCCTCCCACCTTCTGTCCGCCTCGGTCATGTCGGCGCCTGCCGCACTGGCCATCGCGAAGCTGTTCTACCCGGAGACAGAGAAATCCCAGACCAGGACTGCAGCCCAAGTTAAGCTACCTAAAGGGTGAGCCATGCATTTCACCACACGCCATTCTTGGTTGCACTTGTCGCTGGCCTGATACTGTTTTCAATGCCAAAAATGCAGAGTTTTGAAGATGAAAACACACCATGACCACTGTCCTTCATGAGCCCCAAGCTGGACCAAGAGAGGATGCAGTTTTCCTACATGTAGCAATGTAGGCTCGTTTTTTTTAAGAACTGCACTTCGCTGGTTCGCAAATGGCTACCAAATGCACGTGTTGCGATCGCATCACTGCCAATAAAATGAGCACTCCCTAAAAACATGGCTTTTTGTTCAACTGATGAGGGCGTGCTTCTGCTAGAGGCAGATAGTGCAAGATTTGTGCGACATTTGGCACCCCACTGTTGCTAGCGGCATTCCAAAACTCCGAGATGCAGAGTGATATTTGTCACAGTGCCTGGCCATGGCTCATGAACCAATTTGAGCCTGTGTATGTACATGTACACGTATGTGCATACAAACCAAGCGGAAATAACTCCAAGCAAAAGGGGAAATTATTTTGCGAGCTAGTGATTCATCATGCATTGAAGAATTGAAAATTCCGCAGACACTATGAAAAATACTACTTGTGTGTGTGTGGGTGTGTGAATTTCTTTTTTTTTTTACTTATTTGGCAGCTACAGCAAATTTGCTACCATTTTATACATGTGTACAAAGAATATGACCCCAGTTACAAGCTTTCATGAGACCATTACAGCACTTCCCGCCATTTCTAGAGTTTAACTGCTCACTCAAAAGGCGACGATGATCACAGCCCATACAGGACCCCCATTTTCCTCTTGGATGGGAAGAAATGAACAGTAACAAAGTGTCTTGCTCAGGCACCAGGCATAACTTGTGGAAATACCCACATGAACTTCGGTTCCTTGCATCTGAATTTGAGGTTGATCTTAATAGGTGAATTTTGAAGAAAACATGTACTTTGCTAACCTAGAGATTTTGATAATTTTTTTTGATCAGGGAGGAGAGAAACATCATAGAGGCGGCGTCAACCGGTGCATCAACAGCTATCATGCTGGCATTGAATATTGGTGCAAACTTGATTGCATTTCTGGCCCTCCTGGCTCTCTTCAACGGCTTGCTGGGGTATCTAGGAGAGAAGGTTGGCATCGATGGGCTCAGCTTTGAGGTAAGTTGGCCATGTCCCATAACACTGAATGTGAACAGATCCCACAATATAAGTATCAAGGCCACTTTCCAGTCACTTTTTGTTCATATTGCGTTTGAGAGAGCTAACTGAAATCTCTCTTTTGATGTATCGCTGAGTTTTGAATCCTGATGACATTGGGGATTATGTTGGGGAGGTGATGTGCAGGGTTCTTAGTGATTTTGAGGAAGATTCTTGTTGACAGTTTTGTCCAATGAGAACCTTGTAGCACTGTCGAGAGAAAACCACATTCATGGGTCGCCTTACCAGTGGGCCTTGCCGTTGTGCTACTCAAGGGATGACGTGTGAGGAATTCTACCACACACTCTTTTCTAGATCTGTCTCCCAGTGTTATTAGTCCCCCAGAAGATATCAGGCGCCATCGTAAAATACCATAAAATAGTCCAAAGCAAACAGTATGCCGAGCCAAATCAGGATCACAGGTTTGGACGATTTTCCATGAATTCCCACATTACTGAGAAGACTTTCTCACTGGAGACGTGGAAAAATTGTTCCCCGCTGCAGCTAATCTGCTCTTACGTCTTCATTCCTGTGGCTTTCCTGATGGGTGTGGAGTGGGACGACTGTCGTATTGTGGCCGAGCTGATCGGCACCAAGACATTTATCAATGAGTTTGTGGCCTACGAGCGGCTGGCTGTGTATATCAACAACAGGGCCACGGATGGAGCCACGATATCGGTAAGCTTTGCCCACACTGGTCAAATGTCGATGTGGCTGGGAAAAAAAGTTAAGTCTGTAATCAAACTCCTGATCTGAATACAGTTTGTGAATTTTGGCCAAAAAAGTCGTCAGGAAAAAAAGGATCATCAAGTTTTTTTGCCATTATCAGCTTTTGATCAGACATACACAATTACCAGGGTGTCTTCAGAACACAATGCCAAACCAGCATAAATAGAATTTTGCTTTTAGGACTTTTGCCTTTACATTTCCTAACAATTTGTTGGACCACATCTGATTTTGGTCTGACAAATACCCCACGCAGTTGCCAAATGTCATCCTGTGTAAAGCTGAATCGGTGGCAGCCACGAATCCCTGTCCTTGAGGATAGACACAGAATGTGCAGGGAGTATACTCAACTGTCAATTAATGTTGGATTTTTGCCCTGTCTGACGTGTATTTTTAACACTGTTTACTCAGTGTGTGCCCCCCCCCCCCCGAGACTTGTGGAAAAAACACATGCAAATCCATCCCCGGCATGAATCCATCCCTGAAATAGTTGTTCGTGGTACCTGTTGCTACATCTGATTCGAACCGGCCAGCCGACACCGGCAAGCTCGGTGGTTGAGTGGTTTGAGCAAGCAGGAGGTTGTGGGTTGGAGTCCCACCTGAGTACGCTTGTGGGTTTTTCACAAGTCTTCGGGGGCATACACTGAGTATACAGTGTTAAAATACACGTCGGGCAGGGCCAAAATTAAACATTAATTTACATCTCTCCAGCGCAAATCCGTCCTTGAAATACTCAACAGTGATTCCTATAACAAGGTGCAGGGAGGACGTGTGAATTCCTGGCTATCGCAGCTGTTTCATGAGGATCATGCATTAGGAAAAATTCTGTAGGTCATGTTAGAGTTTTGCTTGCATTCAAGGCATATCTCTAATCTGCCTGCTTTCTTCTGAAATCTGATACGTATGGGAATCATTGCTCTTCACATTGTAAAGCAAATTGCATCTGTGTTCATAACCTTTAATACACAAAGTCCAAGTAAATCGTGCAATATTGGAAACAGGTGCTATAAAAGTACATGTCCCTCGCATATGTACATGTACTGCACTTTTTGCTACAAGTTTGAAGGACATATACCAAAAACCTGTAGCAACAAGTGTAATTGACTGAAGTTGTCTTCAGTGCTCTTACACGTAATTCAATAAAAATGCTTGTACCTTTTGTGCCTTCTAAACAAAACACGATTTAAATATCAAATACAATAATTACAATGAATTCTCAGGATAAATTTTAAATAGAAAAGACATTTGGGGGAGTCCATATAATTCAGTTGTACAAAGTTGCAGTATATCCTGAGTGTATCCAGGGGAAATCTAATGAGATTAATTCCTTTTTGGGTTAAAATAATTAGCCAGACTTAAACAGAAGTGCTTCATTTATATCCTAGCTATTTCCTGTAATAGGTTCACTGCAAACCAAGTCCAGTTTTGGTTTTGATGAAAAAAGCTAATCCCCACAGCCATTAAATTTACCCAATATGTAATGTACTGGAGGTTGGTCTGTTCAATATCCATATTTCTTAAACTGATACATTTTATATCGTAAAAAAAAAATTCGGATATTCAATATTATGGTGACTTTTTTTTTTCCTCCGCTGTTGCGTCACAGGGTCTGCTATAAAGTCCGATCACATGGTCCTTATAGTCCCCAACAGTGCCTAAAGTGCTGCACCACCTTAAAATTAATGTTACTTTCTCATCGGATGAGCCCAACTTGAAATTCATTTCCAATGTATTTTTTAATACCCCCAGACCCAGAGGAAAACTAAGTTGAAAATTTTTTAAAACTTCAAAACAGTTAATTATTGTGAATCTTGAAGTATCTTTCACAGGCGACAATAACAACAAAATTATGGTATTGAGCACTGCACCATCTCCCATTACCGATTACCGTTGAAAGCATCTGTATCCACTGTATTATACAGTCGAATTGAACAAAACCAACAAAGTCAGGTTCAGCTACATGTACATGTAGCCGTAACAGATAACTGTCATGTTGTACACATGTTCATTAAAAGGAGCTGTCTACCAGCCAATCAAAGAGACAAAATGAGCCCAAATTGCCTTATTTCAATGGAACTATTAGTAACAAAAATATTCTCTGTACAGTTCAGTACATCTGTGGCAATTTGTATCATTACAAATATACAGACTACTTTTGCTTGAATTACTTGAAAGGGCTGAGCGGCTTTCTTTTTCCACATGATGCAGTTCTGTACTTCAGAACAGAATGCAATTGACCATGCCTACTATTTTACATAAATTATGTTATGACTGTATGTGCAAAAAGTCATATTTTCCCAAGATTCATGTCGATGTTACTTTGTGTGGAGTTTATTGTTGTTTGGATTTTCGGGAATATTTGTCAAACTGCCTACAATGTTTTTGGTAGTGATAAATGTGCGATTTAAGTGACAAAAACGACACTTCTGAAAACAACAAGAAAACTGTGATTAAGCTTTCACGAAGTGAAAATAAATAATATCTTGTGCCTCAACCAGTTAGTCGGTGTAGGTATACTTAACACTTTGACCAGGCCGTCCATCCCTTGTATGCAAGCACTCTGGCCCGAACTCGTGAAACCTGAACAGCGACACGGCGGTCCGACTGCATGTACATGCTTAAACATGTACGTGCTAATAACTGTCTACCTCAGAAGAAAACCGCTAGACAAAAGCAGTGTGGTTTATGCACCAAAAATAAACTTAGTCGTGTTATGATATTTCAATTGAGGAAAAAGGGCCCGATTCGAGTTTGATGTGAATAAAAATCACAGTTTTGATAATTTCCTGCTGTCGAACAATAAAAATAAAATGCTGTACAATAACTGGGGGTAAATTTAATGGAAATGCCTTTGATTTTTTTAATGTCAAAAATTAACGACCTAAGCCCAGCTGTCTACTGACAAAATACTTTGCATAATTATCAAATTCCAAAAGCAATTTTAATTTTTTATCATAATTTTGTAGGGATTTCTTTATCTCTTCTGTTGCGCTTTTTTTTACCTGCAGTACAGAAAGGAGCATACTCGATCATATTCTCAGTAAAACTCCTGTTGAACATATTTGCAGTAAATTTCAGGGGACAAATTTTGTACAAAATTTGATGAAACTCCTTTTATAATTGTTCTTTTGGGGAAAAAAAACAGTAAAAACGCCCTCACCCATTTATTTTATGGGACTGTTGCTTTCAAATGAGCCACTTTGCTGATATTTATGTGCAGATGTTGTCTTTCAAAGGGCATAACAGATTTAAAGGTAAGGAAATGCAAGGAGTAAATTTAGCACCAATTCTCCCAACAAGTTTTGGCCTTTTGAGTGCGTTCCTGCTTGGCTGTTTAAAGCACTTTTTAGCAGGGTTTCTGCACTGACAAGTGACCAGTGCATTTTTTCCCGTATGGTATTAGTTTGAAAGTAAAATTACTTCTTTTTCTAAATGTATTTTTGAAAGTAAATTAACAGGTCAACATAAAGGCACCGCTTGTTGATTAGTAGATTGCTCACTGAAAAATCATCTTAATCAGAATTTAATCAGTTCAACTGATACCTATCACACATGTCTCATTAGGGTTGCTTGTACATGTAGGTACTGTATGACATCTACATGTACGTGTACACTCACCCACCCTTTCATATGTATACTTGTAGGGTATTTCCTTTGTTCTCGTGTACAAAACTCCCACACAACACGAAAAAAATTTCAAATCACTGCCATTTCAACCAAATTCAGTTTCCTGGGTTGAAATTTTGACTGTATGTCCCTTACAAGTATATAAAACACATTTGCGACAGATGGATGACACTTGAAAATTCCTCCTTCTTGAGTAAATTTGAAATATCTATTTCGTGAAATTCTTGTGGGGTACCACTTTAGTACCCCACAAGGATCAAAACTGGCCTTGTGGGGTACCTTCCATTGTTCCGGTATCCCACAAGGCACCATGTACTGAGGTTGGTGAAATTAGATAAGCTGGTATGAAATGTACCCGGTAGAGGAAGATGCTCATATGAATTGTGAAATGTCTGGTTTATTTCACCAAGAAGAGGGAGAGAGTTTGATTTTTGATGCCTGCAGTTGTCTGTTTATTTTTATTTTTGGAGTTACCACTGTGGTACATGCTAGTGTACACTGTAAATCAGTTGTTTGTAAACGTACCTACATGTACATTGTACATGTACTGTACTCATTTGCTGTATTAGTAATGAGAGCCTAAAGCGCTAACAGATTTGTTGCTGTTGAGTACCAGAGTGTGACGTCATTTTGAGCCAGCAAGTGTAGTGCAAATGAAGGGAATCTGCGCATGTGTTGGTTCACGCTCTGGTTGTCGCTGTACTGCCTTTTACACACTTAAGTGTGCACATGACGTATTTAATACGTCAATATAGTATAGTCTAGCAGTGTACATGTACCTCCTTTCAACGGTGCATGGACTGTCATTCTCCCGATTCAGATCAGAATGCGCGAAGTCATGGATAGGAAGTACAAAGTCTTCACTTGTGTCTGACCCGACCCCAGAGAGTTCAGCTGCATGATTCTTGAAAAGCTTTAATGCATGTACTTCAGTTACCATTTCACTGGGAAACCAAAGTTTACTGTTGCTTTCATCCTGTTTCTGTAAGACTGTCAGTTTGGATGATAGGCTATTTGACTTCACAAGCTAGTGCTGGGATGTTCATTTTGAAGAATGATTAATCTCTTCATTTGCTCTGCCGCTATATCTTCTTTATTAAGCAAGTAACTTCATTTCATATGCGCTGAGCTAAACAAACGTCCTTAGTGTTAATGGCTTCAGTCTGCTTTTATTCTTCGGCATAACCTAACATTTTCAGCCAAAACCAACTTCTGTTTTAATTGATGAATGGGGAGTTTTAGCAGGTTGTTTGCAATTTCTGAGATGACGGGGAAAGGAACTGGTTAAAAAGCATCTACATACTAAGTACAGCACAGCGTGCATTTCTTAGCTTTTGACAAGTCCTTGTAAAGTCACGCACATTGTATTTGTAAGGAACCACTGAAAATAGCCATACCTGTGCAGTGTACCGGTATTTTGTTGTACATGTACATTTGCCCCAGTTTCACTGCATGTGACCTTGTGGCTCAATATGTGTGGTTTGTGTATCAAACCTGAATGCCATTGTCATGACTTGTTCATCTGTCCCGAGGAGAGGCCAAAAATTATCCAGGACGGGCAGTTTTCGCTTGCACCACTGTTGAAACCACCTTTATTTCACAAATCTTTTACACTGCTGAACAAATTTGCATAATTCAATCCTATGGAAATATTGGCTCAGTTAGCAGCAGGGGTAACAGTTTCTTAAAGTTTGTGTGTACCAGGCAGGGAAATGGGACAGAGGGGTACCCCTCCAACAAGTCCAATCCCTATACCCTCTCCAGCCTGTTGTTACTTAACACATCCCTCCCAGATGTCTGAAAAGAATTCCGGGGATACCAGTATAACAATGACCAACACAAAGACGGAGGGGTTCTCTCTGTTCCACAGTTTGCTTCATTATGTGCGAGGGGACGGGCAAGTTTTGACACTACATGTACATGAGAAGGGAAGGGCAGATATTTAACCTACTCAAAAAAAAAAACCTGTCTGGAAGCACACCTGGATGTTTTTGTTCAACCTCCTTTGTCCTGTGATCCTTTTTTTCACCAGCCCATGACACTTTGACACGGTTGAGATGGTGTCGGTAGTCCTCTGTTCACAGCACAATTTGCACAGTTCTGCCCCCCCCCGCCATGAGGCATGCCCTGCCCACCTCACAGTCAAGTTTCTTTTTTTTGGTCCTGAAAGCGAATACAAGGTGAAAAACAGTTTAAGCGCCGTGAATTTCTCCCCAAATGTTTTTAATTTCAAGTTCAACTCCCTCCCCTACTATTGAAACTGTTTGTCCTATAATAAAAACATAGGGAGAACAGATTACATTAATTATCAACAAGAATTCTGGCACTCAACTGTCATAGCTACATGTATTTTGTCCTTAAACAAGTGCACCTCTTAAAATACTGCTGTCGCTTGGAGTGTAAGAGGGAAAAATATGTTTTTTATCACAATTTTGCTCCTTCATAAAAACCTGTTCACTACCAGTAGTTTTCAGGGAATTCTGTATTTTTCCTGCTGAAAGTTGGGCCTTTTCTGATTTGTGTTGATTTTATTTTTCTTTAAAGTCATTATTGCTCAAACTGTTTTGCTTTGCATGTTCTCACCACTGCATGCGACTTGTTTTTAAAGAAGAATTGTTGCACTCTCTGTCCCTTCCCAAACTGTCTACCCCCGCGATCCCCTTCTTTCGGCTGGTGTCCACCTGTAGATGCGGTCCCAAGTCATCGCCACCTACGCCCTGTGTGGCTTTGCCAATCTGGGCTCGGTGGGCATCCAGCTGGGGGGGTTGACGCCCATGGCTCCCAGCAGAAAGGGAGATCTGGCTTCGGTAGCTGTACGGGCGCTCATCGCCGGCACAGTCGCGTGCTTTATGACGGCCTGCATCGCCGGTAAGTGTCACGTCTAAATTTCCATTCAAGGCCTAGATTGTTCGTAGAGTGTAGAATTAGTTGCACATGTACTGGTACATGCACCATGAAGCAGTGGCCAAGTAAAAACTTAAAGCAGTTTCTCCTATCCCTTTTTTCCCGTTTTTTTGTGTGTGTGCGAAGGGGTGGGAGGTATAACTTAGCAACAAACATGTATTTCGACTTTTGTTTGTTTCTAACAAATGGTGAAGATTCCTTCAATCACAAGAGAGTTGGCGTCAGGGTTGAAAATCTATTAAATCTATCCAAAAATATCCATTTACTGTCTTAAAGATTTGCCATCTCTTTAAAAAAAAAAGTGAAAAGGTCGACCTGTCTTGTTTTAGGTCAACCTGGACGAGAAAGCGAGTTTGTTTTTTACTTGGTCCGGGGAACACCACACGAAGAGTTCTAACAGCACTGGTGCTTATGGTTTGCTCACAGAGCCTTATATGTCTAGCTTGACTTATTCCTACCACTTACATCTACCGTTAGGGTCATTTACACCAGCCATTTTCCAAGATTTCACGCCAAAGGGATTTACCACAGGCTGCACATTGAAACCCATATTTTTGCAGTTGTCCATGTGCCAAGGCTAATTTGGTTTGCGACACTCGTGTAACAATGCCATGTTATGGATGGGACACCTTAAATGATATCAATTAATGCATTTATTGTGTGCTTCAAGAGGGCCTGTCTTTGAGTGCTGTGTTGTTCACGCACCGTCACATGTTCATCACATGTTTGTGTTATATTCTCAGCTCTGGGTTTTTGCATTTTTATATTTTCTAATTATCAAGTGAGAATTCACGGGGGGAAAAATGCAATCAAATCACCAGCCTTGAGAATGGCCACGTATTTTGGTTGGTGTTACAAAGTTAGATTAAGCAATAAAGCTTGCATGCATTCTTAATTCATATGCTGTGACTCATTGCAGCATCCTCAAACTCTGAAAATTAAATTTCGTGTGGGGCTAAGGTGATACTCCTTATAACTGGGGCACTGTCTGCAGATGTAATTTACTAAACCTACATGTACTACATGGGTGTGTGAATTCAGCTTTTAAGCTGATTTCAGCTTGTTTGTTTGTATGCTTTTTTGTTTGTTTGTTTTAGATTTTCACTCAAAATATTAGCTTTTTTGCACACCTCTGCACAAAATTGTGGAAACTTTTAAATTTCAACGCTTTGCTAGCTGTCTCCAGCTTTTTGTATGTGGCCATTGACATCCCTGAAACAGATTTACAGCTTTTAGGCTTTTCATTACCAGCCAAGTAACCTTTTACCAAATGGACACCACAATTTGATTTGATTTGATTTTTGACCGACCAAAACTGCCTGTAGTGTACTTGGAATGTAAAATCCACAGGTCCAAAGCTTTAAAACTCGGCAGCAGACTTTTGAACATGACAGCAGGATATTTTAAAGCTTGGTGATAATTTCAAAGCATTGGTGGGTTTTGGAGAAAGCAAAGTGGAGGGCCAGGATTGTTTCACAGCTTGAAGAACCCTGCATTGTAGTAGCTGCTTTTGAGCATTCTGAAACATATGTGCACCGAAAAACATGGAAATCTCCATGTATGCCTAAACTCACTCCACAATGCACGGCAAAACCTGTTTGGTTTTAGAACATGATTGATTTCAAATCAAAATGTGTGCCCAAGTTGCATTTCAAGCGTTTTTAATAATATAGTCAGAAATGAGTTGCAGTTGTACATGTATAGCTTCATGCACGTATGGAACACCATATGGTGTGTGTACATTTGTACATGCACCAGTTGACAAAAGTCTTGATTGCTAGAATGTTTGGTTTTTTGCCTGTCAAACTTCATTTCAACCAGGAAGTGTGTGAATGAAGTGGTTCCAATTTCACACAGGTGTGAGAAATTCACCTTATCAGCTGATTTCAGTTCTTTTTTTTGTATATTTTTAGTCTAAATTTCAACTTTTTCGTACACCAGTTACGTACAAAAAATTGTTAGAACTTTTTAAATCACATCTTTTTGCAAGGTGTTTTTTTTTGGGGGGGGGTTGTTTGTGGTCGCTTAACTCTTTTCATACATGTACATGCACTGGCAATGTAGAATGGGCCTGAGTACTTTACTGAACACTGCTTTGCTCAAATGACTGACCTCCCACATTTTTTGGGAAACTTTGTAGCAACTTGAGTTTCAATATCTGTGGTTAATGATCTGGGGTTATTTTCCTGTGTGTTTCAATTGGGGACTTATCTGCTTCCTTCAAACCCTCAACTATGCAGTAACCAATTGTCATTAGTCTTTGCACTTGGAGAAAATGTAGTCACCAAGAATAATGTAACTAAGTAATTCCGAATGGGTTGTACATTTCCATATTCATCAAACTTGGCGTAAAGTTTGGTTTTTTAGAATGTGTGACCTGCTTTGTAAAAATGAGTTGTAAGTTGCCAAAGTTTTTTTGTTTGTTTTGGTAAGATGAAACTGATCTCTTTGATTTTATGTAATCACTTAGTTTGGAATCCTAATGAAAATAGCCATTATGTGAGTGAAAAGTGTGGCAAGTTCAAATTGATTTATATTTTGCAAGATTCTTTGAAGACTGACTTGCTGTGTGCCTCATTTCCACAGAAAGGGTCATACTTTACATTTACCTATTGTGTGATTTACACTTCCCCCAAAAGAGGTTCATTATGCACATGTGTACTATCATCAAAGACTTGATTGACGTCATTCATTTGTAAACTATTTATTTCCTCCTCTCCCACAGGCATCTTGTATGTACCACAGGACGCACAAGAGCAACTACCTACAACTGTTGTGCCCGGCGGCATTTTACCCATCTTGAACATGACAACTCCGTCAACATGATAACCAAGGAAACCTGTCTCGTTGAATTTTGTGTGGTTTATTCTTTCTTTTTAATTAATAAAGAAAACAATGAGCGGACGGGCGTCCTTTTGAACGTCTAGCACAAGCATTGTCTGATGTAAAATACTTGAAGGGGAATGTCTGTTAACATTATGATGTGCATCTTGAGTGTATTGATTTCGAGTTCAGGGGAAAAAGGGATGAGAATTTGTTTACGGATGTGATTGTGAATATGCAAAAAGAGCATTAGTCCCACATTATTGACATAAAAGCCTGCCAAAAGAATGACATCCAGGTATTTCATTCAACACTGAACTGCTCTTTCAACACAAAAATGGTGGAGAACAAAGGGTAGTTGAAAGGTTACATGTGTACTTCCTGTCACTCAGGTCTGCTATAGGGCAAGCAGAGTTTAAGGGTCAATTGTGCTTCGTAATCACTGAGGTCCAAGGAGTTGTGTGTCACCAATGTAAACACTGCAAAATTTCACCATTGTTTTATCCCCTTTTTGGCCTTTTTTGGGGGAAATTGTTGGTTCTGTTTGCATATTTTGGAAGATTTGGGGTTTGCTCTATCCCGGACAAAGGGAGCCCATCGTCGGGTGCCTGGAAGAAGGTCGTAAGCGCTTATGACCTTTAGTCAGGAAGCATAATCGCTGCAAAAGAAAATTTTCCCTGCAAAAGGACATATGTATGCAACTGTTCTTTTTTATGAAATATAAAGATTTCTTTGCAAATAGTCACACACAAAAATTTCCCAAGTCGTTTGATAAGTTGTTCAAAGGTTGCTTTTTGCACAGCCTGTGATGATTTTATAGTACATGTTATCCATTTTTACTGAATAAAGAGAGTGTGTTTCTTACGCCCATTTACCGGGAACATTTTTCTACTGTGATCATGCTTCTGTGCAAAAGAGCATAAGCGCGCTTACGACCTTTTGCCGGGGACACGACGCTATGTTTGTAAGGGCTTGCGAGGTGCATTTGAGCAGCTTGTATTTGGAGCCAAAAGTTATATATTTTGGGGATTTGTAGGGCTGTGTCTATTAGTCAAACAATAAGATATTCAAACAATTATCCAAAAAGTGAGACCAGGTACATGTACTGTGTGTATTGCTATTGTTGATGGGATGTCAGTTACCTACAATGGTTGGTAAAGCTACTCAAATGCACCATGATGAGTTTGAATATTGAACCAACCCAAGTGCCTTTAATTGTTGGGGATCTCTGCTCATGTCTTCCCTGTGTTGTAAAGAAATTGAAATGTTATTCAAATTTTAAAGAACAATTTTTACTGCCTTAGTGTGTAACAGGACGTCTATAAGATTAATTTAGTCCTCTAAACTTTTTAATTATATTGTCCAAATCCTTAATTCTTTTGAGATAGGATACTGGTACATATGTTGTTTCATCTGACGATAATTTGCACAGTAACTTGCTTCCAAATGGATGCTATCTACTCTTCCACTTTGCTGCCTGACTTGAAATCATGTATTCAGTTATTCACCGGGATATTTAACTACAATACTGCTTTGGAGATTTTTTCAGAGAGATACCCAAAAGTTATATTGTTTTCCCACCACTAGTTTGTGTTTTGTTTTCTTATACAACAGCTGATAAAACAAATCTCTCAAATTAACAGGTAAATTAACCACAGTAGTCCTGTTTGCGCCACAAAAATTGTCACAAATAAGATCCATTGCAAACCATTCTATCACCGACATTTTATGACATTTCTCTTTAAAGTTGTGTGGATGAAAAGCCTATATTTTCCCTTGATTCGTTTATCGACCGTAAAAACATAACCAAGGTAATTACAGGGATTCCAAAAATAAGTTTCTATTTTCTATGTCTGAAGTGTTATAGCCGAGAATCTGGATCAGGAATCTCTCCAACAGATGCACGTATGATCTGTCGGCCTAAAGGGTTTTTTCATAGCCATCAACAGATGGGCATTTCCCCAAAATAAAAAAAGATTAGCTAAGCTGCCAAGTGAGGGAGAACGAAGCAACTACTGTGTTCGTGGTCTTTACGAGTGGAGTTCATGTTAAGAGGGAATTAGAAAGCATAAAAATGTTATAATATTGGGGAAAACAATGGTATTTGCCTTATTTTATTTCAGCCTACACGTAGGAGTAATTAGTGTCTTTAGAAATAAATGCGCGGCACATTTCCTCAGATGAAATTTTGTCTTCCGTACTCCCAAGCTGGCTTTTTCAAATAATATTCTTTCATAAAAAATGACAAGTGATGGGAGTTGGAATGGGGACGTTATTTGCTTGACAGACTGTCTGTGTGTAGATGTCTGTGAGAAGCGGAACATTTTAGATCCAAAGTTTCAAAGGAATGGGTGAGGTGTGGAGAAATATTCAAAAATGATTTTACGTAGTCAAGCATTGCGTGTGCGTTTTTGTGGATGGTCGTGATTGTGCCCTATGGTTATAGGGGGTGTGGCAAAATGCAAGCTGGGAGATTTTGCTCATCAGTTCACTGAGTGAATAGACTGTATTGTGGGAGTGTGCTATATGTGACTTGCTCTGACAAAAGATTAATCCTGGCTTCCTCTGACAGTTATGGTTTTGACTGGAAAAAATCCTGTGTTGCCACTTCACATAGATTAGTGTGCTATTCCCAGTTGAGTTTTGTCAAACTTGATCTGTGTGCAGAGGGGCAGAAAAATGGGGAGGGGACCTCAAGAACATGAAATTTGTAATTCCCCACTTTCGAGGGTGTTTCCGTCCTCTACATTCCTTTTTGCTGTACTTTCAGATTATGGATATGCACTTTAGTTTATACTCTTAAGAAGTGTACTCACATGTACATGTACCTTGGAGGTCTAGCATGAAATCAAATGAATGTTTCTATTGCCCAAAAAAGTAGAGAGTAGTCAAGGATGCTGTGACTAAGGTTGCCTTCTATCAGAGCGAATCACATGAAGACAAGTATGATAAATGTTTGAAGTAGAATTTTTACGTACAGTGTGATGGCGTCAGCAACTGAGACAATCTGTAGTAGACAGATATGGACCTTTCACAAATCTCGGCTTCGCCTCCCTCTTTGGCTTGTGATTTGAGTTCAGTTCTTTTTAAACATTAGTTGCAAACAAGTTAAGAATATTTTTAAGCTGGTTTAAATAATGCAATGCCTTTGTGGGGGGGCAATGGAGCTTCATATGACACAAGAGTATCTCTGCTGGGGGGGTCTAAAGTCATGAAATGAAGCCAAGTTTTTTTTTAATGAGAAAACTAAGTCCTCAGGGTCAGTTATCAATCTGCCATCTCAAGAGTCAGAGATGGCTTCATCTTGGCTTATAGGAACCAGACCTAGAGGTTGGGACGTTGAAATTCTTGACCCTCAAATGAGAGGATTATTTATATTATTTTCAAAGTTTATACTTAAAAAGTTTTCAACAAGTGAAGTTATTTATTCAAATTTTGACAAATGTAGTGGTTATGGAGGTAGGGAGGTGTTTGTTATTAATCCATGTACAGATAAAATACTTGCAATCGTCATAAGATATCGGAGAGCTGTATAGGACATAAAAACCTGGAAGTTGACCTGTTTTATATGAGCTGCTCGAACTGTTATTCCAAGTACTTCCATCTACATGTATATGCCACAACAATGAATTCATGTGCATGTACAAGACACAACTTAAACAATGCAATGTTTGAATATAAGTCACACTCTATTGATACCTTGTAAAATGTAACGGCAGGTACATTGTTTTTTAATTGGAGTCCTTGTTTTTGTTTTCTTCTTGCAAATATGGACAAAAGACATTTTCCCAAACTTTAAAAATTTCAACATATAAAGTGATTCCTGATTGTTTCATTTTGTGTTTCCCGTAGAAGTTTCTCACTCCCTAACCTTCCCGAATCCTAAATCCTCTACAGTGAACACACAAAAGGACTTAATCATGCCTCCCTCTATTTCTTTCTCTGTCTGTCAAAATCCTGCAAAACCCTTCTGTATTTGGAAGAATCTTGTTGCATTTGGGCCGACCGTCAAGTATTAGCGCTTAGAAGATACTGGATCATCTTCTACTTGCTTCCACACGGTAAACAACAGATGTAGAAAATATTGCGATATGTCACTGAACAATATATTGCAAAGTTTGCCAAGAAAGTCCTTCCACTGCTTCAGTGCGCAGTCATAAATGTCATTTGACTGATGAGACACCTCTGTTCAACATGTAGGTTTGCACAAGAAGGTCAATATACTGGGCGTTGTCTTTTGTCCATATTTCCGGTATATATGCTCAGTTTCAGTCTGCATCAATGTTATGGCAGGGAGCTAAATATTAAGGACATAAGGAACTGCCAAAATTTTTATTTTAATGTGATCATCTTACTCACTGAGATGTATAAAATAAGAGCCATTTTAAAAGAATGTACTTACATGTAAGTAAACAAACTGTAGCACCTTACAACTTTTTAATGTAAATTGAAATGTTAGGATTTTAGCTCTCTTTTCTAATTTCTTGGTGTATCATAGAAATCACAAGAAACCTTGTTTTGTGAAAGTGTGAATTTACTGTACCATTTTTGATTAATAATAAATTTGATGAGATTGTAATACTTTGCGCGTGTTATCAAAGTAATTTCCAGATGTGCGCGAGCATCTTTGGTCAATCACTCCTTGCCTGTTATAGCCAGAGTCAAAAAGGAAACCTCTAAAATGTTTACTCCAAGCCTTTTTACTCCTGGGCAATCTTGCTGTCTGCTCTGACTTTGAAGCACCTCCACACTCTCTCACTGGCAGAGGAAGGTCAGCCTGGTAGGAAGGTTGAACTGCATTTGAGTTTGTGCCCTGTGCACCCACCAGGGTAATTGCCAGAAATTTAGGGGTCCAAAAGTCTGAAATTTTTGTGTCCCAGTTACATGTACATCTGACCTGTGTTATTTGACAGGGAAATATCACCGGAATTGATTTCCAGCTATTATTGTTTGTTTGGCAGGTAATTTGTATAATTCATCACTTTTGGAAATTAGAAAATGTGTTCTGAACTTACAAAATCATATGTCGGATGTGACAAGGACACGAAAAAACAATGGACCCCTGATTTCTGGAATTACCCACCAGACTAGTTGTAAGCATAAGTCTATTGCGCATTCTCAGCGGCAAGCATGCATGAACCTGTGCACACATGCAGGTGGCTCCCACCAAAAGACGGGACAGGTTATTTCTGGCTTGAAATTCACCCCTTGCTCAATGGCCTCGTGATTATTATTAATTATTCACACCTATTTTACCAAAGCTTACTTAGCTCTTTTCAAAGAAGCAGGGGTGAGATTTGTTAGGATTTTTCCTGACTTCAGGATTGGGGAAAATGTTTGGATCCCCATGAAGGTTTTTTTTTTAAATGCTGATAGATGTACAGAACACAAAAAAATGGGTATTTCAGAGGTTATCTTCAGGCAGACACAAGACTTCATCGCTGCCGTAGGGCAATCAGAACTTCTGGGGATTATTTCATGGATATTTCATTTCCATCCAATCTCTGGCAACTCCTCTACTTTTGTGGACAATAATTATATGTGTTAGTACTCCCAGCACCTTTGAATGACCAGATATTGTTAGATACTGTGCACCTTATAAGTGCTTTGATGAATAAAAAAGAAAAATTGCTAAAAGTTTTGGCATTTTGTAGATGAGTAAATCTTCAATATGCAAACTTTTTGGAAGGCCCGTAACATTAAAAAGTAGCTTCATTTGTATGGATTGTGTTGGATCTGAAAACAGAATTTCGTGTTTGTTGATCATTTTGTGGAATTTGTTTTTTGGTACAAATATTTTGCAGGTGCGTTCTGAGGTAATAGCGACCTACGCTCTGTGTGGTTTTGCCAACATCGGCTCTGTGGGTGTGGTGCTGGGCGGACTGACTCCAATGGCGCCCACCAGGAAGCGAGACCTGTCCTCTGTAGTGCTGCGTGCCTTGATGGCAGGCACTATCGCCTGTTTTATGACTGCATGCATTGCAGGTAAAAAAGAAAGTAATATACATGAACAATGTGTCCTCCAAATGGTGCAAGCACATACTTTTTGTGATAAAGATAAGATGTCAACTGGTGCTACTAACAACTTACATGTACAGGGTTACTCTTCCTCCACTTTTGCTCATGGCAATCCAGATATATGCCCTGATCAGTGCAGGTAACACGCCTGATTCACAATTCAGTGCGCCCCCAAGTGGTTGCCACAGAGAGGCTTTTCTACAGTACAATGTGGGAAAATGGTCAGCAATTTGCACTGTGTATAGGGAACTTAAATGTTTCCCCGTGTTTGTCCGGGACAAAGATTTGAACGGATTCTTTGAGTATCATTGTTAATCAAATCAAGAGTGGAGGTTGTGGTTTTTTTTTTTTTTGTGAGGTGAAGGTTTTTTAGAGGTAAAGAATGTCCCTTTCGATCACAACAATTTCCTCAAGTTGTCCACTAACATTCGCTCCAATGCAAATCACGGTGAGTTGGCCATGTTTTTGTCAACCTAAACTTGAAAAATGGCCTTTCTGTGGCAACCTTTTGGTGGCATACTGTATCATGACTTGCCCATGTTACAACTGCATGTAGTTTGTGCCACTTCTTGTCTGATCAGTGGATGTAATTTATTGCTATAATAAGCATTTCACCTTTACAATTTGAATTCAGTGGAGATTTAGACAGTGGTATATGTGTGTACTGAAGCAAGCTGAAAAGGAATAACCCTTCCACTGCAAAGTGGCACAAGCTGAATTTTGAAGCTTGTATTTACATGTACTGGGATGATGGAACTAAGGTTTACTCACAAGGATTTGCTCCAAGGTGTCTTTGCATGGTAGCTTAAGAGCCTGACGAAACCTGGGTGGAGAGCATATTAAGAAGAAACATTCAGGTTTAAAGGTGGGAGAAAAACTGGTGAATATTCATGGAAAAATCCTCAGAATCAGGCACGGACTTGAAAACCCTTTCCACAGGTGTGACTTATTCCTGTTCAAGAGTACGGTTTCTGTGTATTCGCCATTCAAGTGCACAAGCCCAGCCCAAAAACTTCCCACTAACCTGTCTCTTCTGTGCCTTCAAGTCGGGGCAGATTAAAAGAGGAGATGTCTATTCAAGGGTCTGTCTTTCCTTTTTTCCATAGGAATTTTGTACAGTGAGGAAAAGTATGTGCCAGTGACAGCTACCACTGTTCTCCCAGGGGGCGTCCAGGATGTCGCCAATACCACTTTAATGGCTGCTGTTACCGATGGCATCAATGCCACCGATGCCACCAACTTCACTGACTTTATGACAACATGATGATGACATAATGAAAGACCCCATGACTGTTGGTAATCATGCATTCTCAAGCAGACCAGCAGCATCGTTGTCAAGGCCTTGTATTTTGGCAGTTTTATTTATTTAATAATGTGGAAAAACCGTTGCAACTTCAGCAATGTATATTCGTTTTGTCAATTCTTCAATCAAAAACAAGCGAGAGTTATGTGTTATACTGTATTTATTCTACTTTGCATGAAATAACTGAGGGTTCCTTGTAACCCACATGCAAGGTAGAAAATAGTGCCACCACATTGACTTCCTCAGCTAAAAATAACATTTGAACCAATCAGAAACAAATGCTCAGTCAGCTCAGCAAGTTACCTTAAAGGCGGCCTTACACTAGAGATAGTGACTTTAGCAAGCTCGATGAACTGGGTTCTTGGCACTTTCACCAGAGAAAAGCTGCAGCTTGTTCATGTTTGGAATTTTCTGTGACTGTTTTGCATCAAGATCTTGTGACAGTTGTGTAAAATTCGCAGAATAGGTCAGGTTGTGGTCTTATTTGCACTGCAAATTTGGCAAAAGTGGCAAGATATTCATCCAACGTCAACAACATTCGCACAACGGTTTTGAGATTGTCTGGTGCCCTCGGCACACTCACATAAAGGCAGTGCGACTGTAGAGACCAGTGCGCAAGCATCTGGCAACCATTGTGTGACACGAATCACATTTTGAGGCCACTGACCAGCTAGAATAACAACCCCTGGAATAACCAAGGTCAGCATCAGTCTGCATCCAGCCTTTTGACAGGATGAACTTGCAGGACCACTGCATAGACCTTCAAGACCAGCTCCAACTCCTGGCCTGTGTCTTCCCTGACCAGCCCAGGACCAGCCCAGGGTTCAAGCCTTGGTTCTTTTCAGCTGGCGAAAGCTGGGACAATTTTGAAATGGTTTGGCACTTGACGCACGACAATTGCAAAGGCTGGAGACTTCTGAGGTGATCTGGTGAGAAATCTGGGATGGCGACAGTCACTGGAAATTTTTGATGTGTTCAAAATTCCTGTGCACACCTTTTCAAACTACGAGAACGTTTGCTGAACCTCATTAATGTTTTAAGACGTCATTGCAAGTTTTTGTCAACTAATTTGCAAAGTGTGGAAAGTCCAATTTTGCCAAATACATAAAAGTCACAAAGCCTAGTGTGAGGATAGCTTAAACTTGACTGTGCAAATGGGAATAATCCAAAATCTTGTGTACCATCAAGAGGTATTTTTTATCTATGCAGTAAACTGTGGAGTTGCTGGCCAATGCCAAAAAAAAATACCACTTTGGGAAAAGCATACGAAGTACAGTTCTGCCAGAGCATTATTAATAACCGTTATCACAAACAGGTTTTATTTTTAAAATTTTACAACTACATGTATATTTTCTTACCAGGTTGTTCGCCAGTTTTTATTTTCAGTTTGCACGGGTTTGTCACATTTATTTACCTATTTATTTATTCTGGTTTATTCAATTAAAATATACAGGGTAGGCAGCCACATTAGGGTCACTGATAAAATCCCATTTGCAATCATCTAAAGGCATCACACATCAGTAGAAGGGGGTATAAAATGATAAGAGTATGGAAAAGGATTCATTGAATTTATATTTCACATTTTGCAACTCATTAAGTTTTTTAATTTGTGTATTAATTGGCACATTCCTTGTCAGACTGGCAATGGTATTCTCGTTCATATGGTTCTGTCACTATGAACATCAAAATGTCTGAAGTGTTTACAAATTTCAAGCAATAACTCAATATAGTTAAGCTATTTCTGGCTTTTGTTTCAGGCTCTGGACAAACACCAGCTTGGCATCTCTATAGTGTACCGAAGCGAATACGCCACTCGCACAATTAGTGTGTAAAAGGCATGAGCGCGTAAACCAGCGCGTGAACCAACACGTGCACGTACTCCATTGCACTGCACTTTCTGGTTCACAGTGACGTCACACTTTGGTACTCTAAGTGCACTCCTGACAGTTTTGAGCTCCTTTTTTCCCCCTTTAGGCACTCTGTATCACGGCAATGACAGCCTAGGGCAAGTGCAAGGGATGACCATTTGCTGCCCACCGATCGATTTTCCCTGGTAACCTGTGCACAAAATATATCCTGGGTACCAGGTAAGATGAACTAGTTGACAAAATGGTCGCCATTCAAACTTGCCACAAGTGGCTAGTTTCCAGTCTCTGTTATAAACCAAAACTTCAAAAGAGGCAGCTTGCCTTGGAATGGAGCCTCAAAGTTACTTCTGAATGTTAGCCTACATTATTTTCACACATTAACCCTATTTACCTAGACATTTTGCCTGGCTGCTCCTAAATGCACCAGCTTACATGAAACCAGTGGCACATTCCTTTTCACTGAGTGGGCACACGAGTACAAAGTAAGAGTTGCAGGCTTCAAACTTCCTCGGTTCCACAAACTCCGCCAAAACCTGGCAGATTTTGAAGGATTGTTGGTTTAGGGTTTAAAGGTATTACAGCAGTGAATTTTTCTAGAACACAGTGGGGGGCATGTACTAAAGATATTAGGCTTGCGGCCATAAAATCAAGGAGGTTGGGTAACTGGAAGCAAAACTGTGTTTTTTTATGCCTTTGTCACATTTATGGGGCTGGGTCCCTCCCTTTTTTCCTCCTCCCTCTTTCTTTTTATTTATTTATTTTTTGATGAAAAAGGTGTTTCCTGCTCAGTACTATGATAATTCAACGCTGAATTACCAATGAAAAGGTAAATGAACTTGCAAAGCATCAAGAATATTCCAAATCAGTGCAACATGGAGGTTTTCGTCCTGGCATGACATCAGAGTTTGCTCATGAAGATGGAAATTCACACCAGAGCAAAAACTAGAGGTACAGAATACACTTTGAAACAGCAAAAGTTGCATTTTCAAGGGTTGTACACGTACATGTATTTACACAAATAAAACCCCATTGCACTGCCCTTAAAGAATCTTGCCATTCCAACCTACGGCATTGGTAGTTGTGCTGCAGGTACATGTATTCATTTCTCAATGGTACTTGAAGACAAGACGGGTACTGGACGAGTCCATCCATGAACAATTACAATTGAGAGTGTTTTCTTACATCAACACTTGAAATATACCCTCTGAACCAAATTATTATTATTTTTTAAATGACACTTTTTGATACGAAGATGTGGCAACTTGTGCATAGTTATTACGCACTCCATGTGTATGACATTACTGTATTGTGTATGTTTCTTTGCACACGAGTTTCGTGGCCTTGAATTTCACGAAGATGAAACTTCTTTTGTGTAGAAATTTTGTACTGGCTTCTCACTCAGTATAAAGAGGAAAAAACTACATAATTGAGGGAATGAGTTTGAATGGCAAATCTTAGTTTGGTCTACAAGGTATAGCTGCTTGGTCGTTTTTTTTAAAACTTAACTGGTGTAGATGTGCTTTGAAGTTTTTCCATACTGAGGGTAGCAAGTATAACTTTAGAGGTTTGCAGTAGCATCATGCAAGGATGTCTCTTTCCGTTGAGTATGTTTGGTTTTGAAAAGAACCGGAAGGTAAAGTAGTGTAGCAAAGACACGAACTGTGTCCATCACAACTAGCCGTATAAAGAGCACTTTTTGGACGTGACAACAGTAACATAGTAACAAGTGTCTGCTGCTGGATCACCGTGACCAATAAAAACTACCATGATACATTGACGGATCCAAGGAGAAGGAGGCTATGCCCCGCCTCCGACACCCTTGTTTGGAGGGAGGTAATAAGGAAAACCAATAGGTGGGGTTATTTTATTTCCTTTCCGTTGCTAAAATGTCTAACATGCCCCAAATGTTGGAATCATCCCATAACCCACAGAAAGGCAACAAAAAACAAAAAATTCCAAACTTGGGGGCCTCAGCTTAGAAAATTTAGTATGACCACCCACATTTTTTTTCTGGATCGTCCTTGTCTCTTGCAGAAGACTGACGCCATCATTGCGTCACCGAGAGAGCTCCCACGTCTCTATAAGTGTTAATCAACATGCATGAATATTTTGATTTAAATACATTGTACTTGTATATATGTATGTAGTTGGCATTAGGTGTTTTGTTCAGTGCTAGAAATTTAAGTTTCATATTCCTGCAATATTTTCGTGTGATATTGCTGAATAAACAATTCACTACCAAGATTTTAAAACTTATGAAGCCTTCATGTCCGTCGTTTTTTTGTATACTTTGTAGGAGTGGTGTGGATGAATTGCATTGGGGGAGCATTAATTTTACGATAATGGAAGATGCGGACAAGATTTTAGGTGATGAAGAAACATACACCGGTTGGCGATTCGTCTTCTTTAGCTAACAATTTGAATTTTGTTGTCATTGTTGTTAAATAACCACTTGAGAATTAAAAGACAAACGAGAAAAATGAAAAATTTGTATGGTGTTCTATATGTGACCAAAATGACAGCTTTGTCGCGTCATGCAGTTCCTACGACAGCTTTGGAACATCGTGCCATTGCTACGATGGCTTCGTCGCGTCATGCTGTTGCATCGTCGTCATTTCTTGATGACGTCATGTCTGGCCGTCGCATCTTGCCGTCGTGACGTCGCGTCTTGCCGTTGCGTTGTGCTGCCATGTCACCTGTCATTATATAGTGTTTGTACAGTGTGGGTTAGGCCATTGCGTCGTGCTGTTGCGTTTTGATGTCGCATCATTTTGTCGTCCGTCGTAACGTGCCGTGGTGCCTTACTTTTTCTGAAAATGGCTGTAAATTATCACGGCCAATAGAGGGTGTATGTCACAATCCTGGTAAAAATGTGCGAGTTGACATCCTACTTATGGTGTTCTTTAGCTACCAAAATTGCACCACATCATCCTGTCGCCTGCGACGCTACCTACGACGGCTCTGTCGCGTCGCGTCCAATCGTCACCTCCTTTCTCATTTCATTACGTCGTGGCGTGGCATCGTGCCGTCACGTCGTTGCATCATGTCAAGGTGTCTTGCTGTCGTGTCAAATCGTCACGTTGTCCTGTCTCGTTGTTCCGTCACGTTGTGCTGTCATAGAATCATAGAAATATTTCTATAAATCCCGAATTCGGGACTGGTGGTTTCCAGTTCGGGGTACTTCTTTCACCAAAAGCACCAACCTGTGGGCCTATTTTCGATAGAGGCAGGCGGCTACATTCAGAGCTGAGCGCATAGTTTTACTACGATTTTCGGATATCTTCGGGGAATTAAGTTACATCCCCTTGTGTCAAGATATCCCTGTCACAATGCAGTCAGTCGAGCAAGCAATCAAAGTTGTATCAGAGGCCAGTCAGGCGGCGTATTGAACGGATCAACGGGATGGATTCATCAGACAGGGGCTGCTTTCGATATTGCTAATAAAAACATTTCCATCAAAATGAGGCTTTGAGGCATACTTGTGAAGGGCATAGTGATTTCTGCTCTTGTCGATTTCAAACTGTTTTCTTTGTGGATGCAAGGACACCGTTCTCATTGTGTCCAGGCTACCAGGTAATAATTAATATTTGATTAATTGCTCTAAGTGTTGAAACTGGTTTCAAGTATTTATTTTGTTACTTTGAAAAGAAAAATTTGAAAAAAAATGGAATACCATGTAGAGAAAACGCCACAAGAAAGATTCAGCTGAAAACTTTAACAAGAAAGAGCTGATTAACCATGACGCAGCTTTTTGTTTTTGAAAAAAATCAATCCATTTTTAGCTTGGGCAAAGCATGATTGTTTTCGCTCTGCTATGTGTTCAATGTTGAAAAAAACCTTTAAGCGCATTCAGAGCTTTAAATTCAAACTTTCTGGAAATTCACTACATCCTACCAATGAGTATTTCCACATTCATGAGCAAAATTTCGATGTCATTCGGGATAGAAACTATCAATGTTGCATGTCTTGTGCGCCAACTGTTTGAAGTTTTTATTATTATTTTGCAGGCCGGAGAGTCCTTTCTGGTTATTTTTTAAGTACATGTACATGGCAATATGCCAACGAGCATCTCTTTCTCAGAAACGTTTTCATTAAGCAAATTTGGGCTTCATCATTTGAACACAACGTCTTAACGCCTCCCATCATAAAAAGAGCACCGCTGTAAATTGATGTTTAGAAAAGAAGATAGCTTTTTTAAAACGCTTGTTAGAGGTGCAGTTTTTTATACACTCAATCCAAAAGGGATGCACAGTTTTCATACACAGACGAGTGTAAAGTTGCCATAAATTATTTCTGAGAAAAAGTCGCCCTTTGGATCCATAAAGTTACATTGTAATCACTGATGGCAACAAACCCGAGGGAGCAGACTATACGTTTGGATGAAAAAGTCAACATCCTCGAGGTTCAAACAATTGAAACTTATTCGTCAAATTTTTAGTTGTAGGCAGAAATTGAACCACTAAATGAACTGAAAGTTACATTCAGATTACAGATTACGAGTAAAGGAATATTAGGCCAATTTCTCCTCAACTTTTAAGTCATTTTATACCCCATTACAGTTTAAAATTATTTTAAAGTAGATCTTAATTTACTGTGTTTGCATTTACCCACACAGTGTAAGTTCGTTGTTCTGGAACTTGCTAAAATCTGCTCTCTTTCTAGCTCAGAGCTCGATGAATTGTTAGCATATTGTTAAAAAATATTGGTTTGCGTTTTAAGAAATGTATTGGCCATCTTTTTCAACCAGTAATGCCAGTTGAATTAATGTTTTTAGATAGGCCTATAATTTGAGTTCATGAGATGTGGGAGCTGTTGGCGTTATAGAAATCAAAACCTATACGATACGTTAATCTCCTAACGTACACCCTCTATCAGGAAGGCTTGTAACATAGTTTGTATGTTTGTATATGCTGAACTGAAAAGTAATGTTTCTTATTACTCCCAATAACTTGCATTCTACAATCTTCACGTAGTGATACCCATACAGTTTTGGTTTATAAATGTTCAACTAATAACTATGTATCCAGAAGAAAGTAATGGTTTAAATGTATGTTTGTTTTACTCGTGTGCTATCATGTTAACCATTTTATTTGAACATAGCAACAGTAGACTCCGCGCTATTTTGGAACAATTTCTAATGAAGACCCATACTTCCCTTAGTTGGTCATATGCCTTGTGATGTTACGGCCATGTTCAAAAACAGAGGATACTTCGAGTTGTGTATAAAGCGCGGTGGTTAACACCACTGCCGTGGGACCCAGGATCGAATCCCAGCCAGGATGGAGAGTTATGGTGGATGTGAAGTCCGCCTGCCCTTCACTCTGTTTTTACACCCAAACGGATCCAGGGGAAAGGCGATTTATATTAACAGATGCAACAACAGAAGTAATAATATTCATCGATTCAACACGTTTATCTGAAATTTTTATTAATTTCATTGCATGTTTTTACAAGTATCGAGCAACATTATACCTGTAACTTACGTGCGTCTACATTAATACATGTTCCTGCGGAAAACCTGAAGTGTCATCCAGTATACATATTCCAAAAATTCAAATTTTTCACAGTTTGTTTTTATGAAGTATATTTTTTACAATTTCATTATTATGAAAAATATTTGTTCACTTCATTTTACAAGATAACTTTTTCTCAAACTTTGTTTATTCAAGAAACATTATCCAGTTTGTTGTCATAATCTATCAACAGAAGTGTTGTTTCCATTTTGGAAAAAAAATCTTTTCAAAATATAGTTTTCCAAATTTGTTTTTAGATTTGTTTAGTTCGCTTTTGTGAGTTATATTTGGAAGTTTGTTTTGTGGGAAATAAACCCAACCCTGTAAATATTTATTTTTCTAAAATTACCTTGGAAAAATACAATATAAAAACTGTGATACAGAAAAAAAATGAAAAAGGACCCTCTAATTTGGAAAAAAAATGTTCGAAGAAACCCCGGTCAGTGGCAAAAGAAGTTTCAAAACAGCGGTCCCAAACTTTCCCATTTGCGATTTTCACTCACTTTTATTTTTTCTTTCCCCAGGAAGAGATGGGGGAGGAGCCCCCCCTCTTGTAACAGCTGTGCGCATGCATAAACTTGACAGCGCAGCTCTCTTACTACTTGAATTCCAAGTCACTGCTCCGTCATGTCCGTGTACATCTACGTTGTGTGTATATAGTGACTTCGACGTTCTTGAAGTTCAAGGCTTCCGTCCGATTAGCGCCAAAGATTGCTTCGCAGCGCTATACAATCTTTGGTTAGGGCTACTGGCCTTTTCCGATTGAGGGCGCTGTACATATGTTTGTCCCGCGATGATTACGCTTCGTTCGAAGTTTTACTTCTCACGTTTTGTAAAACTTAATGATTTTCACCGTTGACGTCCTTTTTGTGGTGAAAATCGGGTTGGACATCCTATGGTACCATTTTTGCACATAAACAACTCAAAAGATGGTGAATTGATGCAGGTACGTTGAAAACCACCTTTTGTTTTCAGGACTTGCTAACGTTTTGACACAGTCATGACAGTCACTGACACAGTGTAGGCCTATGGTGCACTTTTCCTACTCCTAGTCTGTGCTAAGGCCCACCGTTCCCAGGTTGGACGTTGTCTTCATTTCATTACGGCTGACGTCCAGGATATAAAAGTTGTGTATAAAACGACGTGGAGATAAGGATTCGTAGGAGTTACAGACGTGAAATTGGCTCCTTGGAAAAGGTGGAAATGTTGCAAATTTTAGTTACACAATTTTTCACCCGATTTTGCACCCTCAGGACCGTGTACATGTACATGTATACCCTGGACTCCCTCCGTAATGTAGTACAGTCAAGGACAGTCCACCTGGGCTAAGGCCCACAATGCATGCTAAGCCCAGGTGGACTCCTAGCCCAAATAAGGCTGTAGTGGTTCTCTTTTACAATCTGTCTTTTATCTGTCGCCACCACAGCCCTAATTCAAGGCATGTTTTAAATGCCTGAGATCCAAACTACAGGATTGTCATAAACTTTGAATCCTAATATCTTCCAAAATGAGAATGACTCAACAATTTTACTTGCATCATTGTATTCCTCAGAGTTTGGACTTTCATATGAGCACCCTAAAGCTTTCCAAAATCGTATATTTCCCGATGTATGGCACCTTGAAAAAAACGGCCTGTGCTGACCACGCGCGACGTCATTTTGAAAAAAGAAGGCAGCGCTTCATGCGTCAGATTTCAAGACACCCGACAGATGCTCTGGTATACATGCACAGTATGTTGTACCTTACAAAACTGGTTCCTCATCATACTGTACCTTGCGTAACAGGCAAACAAGGAACCGGTGAAATTGAATTTGAATAACGTTAATATGCATGTCAGGGCCTACCCTTTATTTTTCCTGACAGTAGCCCGCCAGGCTAGTAAATTTTGATTTTTACTAGCCTGCCGAAATTTTTACTAGCCCATGAAATGTGTGAAAAAAAATTACAATTAAAGCAGGGTTTTGACTTCAGAAGGTTGGTCCACCAAGATATTTCTATCAACTGCTATCACATGGGGTGATAGCAGTTCGTGGGTAGAGGGGCTTGCGATCAGTGGTACAACGAAGTCTCTTACGAACCGGATCGGTTTTGGGTATCTGGTTCCCAGTACGAATTGTATGTTAATTATATTAGTCATGTATAGAGGTCACTGACTACTGGAGAAACTATCGTTGATGCGTTGATGACAGGTACTAGGTACAATGTACAGGTAGTCCCAGCACACAATAAGGGATTCCAGGTGCGAGTCCGAGAAGCGACGTTGGGGTTTATTTGATTCCAATAAAATAAAGTTACATTCATGGCAGACAAAAGGTAAAGCTTTGAAATCAAGACTTTGTTTTATTTTCTTTAACCCTAACAGTCCTCAGTCCTCCAACAGGTGAAGGATTGAGGACTGTTAGGGTTAATCACATCAGAAAAACAAGAAACGTGTACATATTTTAACTCGCCCACCAGACGACTGAGGGAAATGTTTTGACTCGCCTGTGACTGTGATCCCTCGCATTTGGCTAGTGGGCGACCGCTAAGGGAAAACCCTACATGTACTGTATCATGCTCTACACTGTGGTCGTACTGTACACTAGGAAAGTGCGCGCGCAATTATTATCAAGCAATACTGTGACAACATGAATTATGCATCTACGGCACCTGTCAGGTGCCTTGACTTGGCCGCTATAACTTTTCATTTAAGTTTGAACTATTTTTACTCACCCTGCGGGCTGACCCATACACGTGCAGAAATCGAGTGCAGGGTTGGTCTTTTACTTACATGTACCTTAGCCTGGTGTGTTTTGCAACTGAGGATAATTTACAGTCATTTTTGTTAATAAAGAAACAAAATATCATGGATTTATTGTTTGGGCACTTGAAGAAATTTTGGTCAAGTTTGCCATAATTTTTGAAGTGAGTTTAAATTACTTTTTGAATACCTCAGGGTCCAAGTAAATGGGCAAAAATCGTGTGAATACTGTTGAAGGTGCAGTTGATTATACATGTACATGTACCTCCAGCCTTACAAGCTACACAAAATATTTTATGGTCGATATTGTTGATGAAGAAGTAAGATAACAGCTATTTCTTGGTTAAGCATACGTCAAAGATATTTTGTCATTTTTGGACAATTGTTCAAGTAGGTTTCCACTATTTTCATTCAACCTTAGGGGTGTCACACTCAAAATGAAATCAAGAACCGGCAGCCTACTGTTTATTTCACCACCAGGTGGCCGCTTTCTTTAACAGGCTAGGCCACCAAGTGGATACATTGTAAATCTTTGAAGCAGAACATACTCTCTTTCAAGTACACACCAACAAGTAATCAATTATTTGAGCAGACAAAACACAAGCAGTTAAGAGGGTGAAAGATGAGCATATGTCACTGCCGGTCTGCTGTACTGAACTGCTTTGACCAGGAGGCAACTTTATAGGGGGCCTTGTGGGCTAAAGTACATGTAAACAAACAGGGGAACACACTGCTAAGAAATGAATGTAGCTTTCCCTGACTAAGAGGCATTACTCCTAACTCCTGAACAATAAAGAATACGTAAAATTACCAGGGAAACTTGGCCCTGCCACACCTACATGTACGTACTGTTGTATCACAGAAAAACAGATTGATCTATTCACATCATAACTGTAGGCCTATTGACTATTGAATTTTGCACTTAGACCAATATATTAATCTGTCTACAATATTTCAGTGGGAGAAACAGAATTTTCGCTATTCCTGTGTTTTACTCTTCTTCCCTTTAAATAGATTGTTGTTCTTTTTCATCTTCAGCAATCAAAGTGCCATGCAACTATGTTCGTAAAACTACACATGGCCAGACCCCCCCCCCGACGTAATGGAGCGAGCTGTGTGAGTGGTGCTTCTACATCGCAGACAAGTATCAAACTGTTGCAACTTAGTTTGGAATAGGAGCATTACCAGTGCTTGGAACAACTACCTGTGTCTTACTTGAACTGAAGTGTAAATCCAGTTTTCAAGTCATTAAGTATACCATTAGATTATCTGCATACCAAGATTCAACTTATCCCATACCATGTTCCAACTTACCCCTTAAAAGGTGTTAGTTGGAACACATGTCGTAGTTGTATCAAGATGGATTATCTAAATAACCATCAGCAATTTCTGAGAATTTTAGATGCTATATTTGTGACACATATGTGTATGAATAAATTGGCATAGTTGTTATTTCTTGAAAAAACCCTGTTTATGGACATGTTTTTGTGAAAATCGTTCCAACTAACCCCCATCTCCCCTATCATCGTGAATCAAATTATCGGTTGCTGAAGCCTCAGTTGCCTAAACTTGCATGTGAAACCTAGCCCTACGGCTTACATACATGTAACTTTTGTAGCATTGTTGACAGTGATTAGAAAACCTAACAAATCAGAGTGTTGCTTAATTGACTCCATTTTAAACCAGTAATTGCTTTTTTGTGTGGAAGACTTTAGTTTTAAACTATGGAAAAACTGTAATTCTGCTGTGAGCTTTGTCCAGCCATAAATAACCTACAATACCTCCCCAAGAAGATATATGCAGCTTGTGGCCCTTAGGAAGTGTAGACATTGACAAATGGTACATGTATCTTTGCTGAAAATCCTATCACCCCTGAGGTCTTTTTGGGTTGAGTCTTGACTTGGTTGCCAGACATTTGGTTTTCAGACTTCTGTTACATCCAGTAGTCTTTATTGATTAGCCTTTTTGATTACAAAATCTTGGTAAATGATTTTTTTTTCCCGTAAATAATTGAATCCAAGTAATTTGTCATTTTCTACCAGATAGCTGTTAACAAGTTATCATCCAGCCTGTTCCTACTTATTCATCTCTTTGCCATCAACCTTTCAAGACGACATCACTAACTGATTAAGAGAAGAGTTACAATGTATGCATCCAAAAATTGGTAAGTTTATTTCCATTTCTGGGCAGTGTAGGATTTTCATTACAGCTCATCAGTGCAAAGTGTTTGAGTTTCATGAATGAATCCTGAAAATTTATTTTCCCTCTGTCTCAGTCACAAAATTAAAAGGGAAAAGTTTTAATTTATTATAGTTTGGGTCAGTTGCACAAATTTTCCTTTGTTTCCCATTCATCAAACTTGTCTTTCTCATCTTGAGAATTGTGTGGATAACAGTTCAAATGACCTCAGAGGGATGTACTGTTTTGGCTTGTGCATCTCAACCAACCCTGTAAAATCATGCTTCTGATGCGTTAAACTGTACTTTGTAGCAGGGTTGGCTGATTTATGTCATGTTGGTTTAAATCACTGATTTTAATCACAGTTTCAATCCAATGACTTATTTGAACAATTACTGATTTAAAGCACTCTTTTGTAAATACCGGTATCCCCGTTTCCAAAGCAAGTGACTCCTTCTAATTGCCAAGTACAACACGTTGTCAACACATTCAGATATCCTTTCATTTCATCAGCGCTTGACTGAACAGAACTTTGGATTTGAACAAAGTTGTTTAATATTGCCCCAGTAAATGTGTGAGGGTCATTTGATTATCTGTCAAGCCAAGTGTCTCTTGGAGAGACTGTGTATGGAGAGTGAACTGTTTACACTCAAGCATGAAATGCTACTGAAATCTTCAGTAGTACGGTGTGAATCACAAATGTTGTTATCGGGGTATTTGTTATAGAGGAGTTTTGAGTCCTTTGCAGGTACATGAAATGTACATTGGCAAAGTCTATTGGGCAATTTTTTATGGGAATTGAGAAAAATGGCAAAATTTAAAAGCTGATGGAATAGAAATTAAATTGACTGCATTGTCAATAAATGTGCACCTGGCACAGAGCCAAAAAAATTTTTGAAAATATGGCAAATTACATAATCCCTGCGGTAATTTTACACAGATTTATATGTGGTGAAAGGTGATAATATTTACACATATTAAAAACATAATCACGAAATTAAAAATACCCAAAGATGGCAGTCGCGAACGTCATTTGATTCTGTCATTAGTGTGAAAAAAAAATCGACTGCAAAAAAACAGCGAGTGAAATCCTAATCGATGTACAACACAAGCTTTAAAAAAAGTGCAAAAAAGCACCAGTCATCATCATCACAGTCATCCTTGTGTGACTGGACCGATCACATTTTCTTCAAGTACATGTACATATTCCGAAAACAGCAGTCCAAAATACCGATCGTGGCAATTTTGCGGCTTCTGTCATTCTCTCGCGGTGCCGTTAGAGAAACGTTTTGCTGCATTGTGGCCTGTTTGACCTCTGACATCACCCCAGATAGTGCGCTGTCTTTTTCATTTGATATTCATGAGCCCACCACACAGAATGGCTACGCTCTGCAATTTTTCTCTTCAGAACCAAAGTTTCTCAAAAGAAAATTGGTCATTCAGAATGATGGTTAAAAAAAATGACCTCCGAGACATAACATACGATTCATGGTGAAAATCTAATGCTCAGAGTTGTTAATTTAATTTAATTTTCAGCAGGGATATCTCCAAAATAAGCGGTAAAGTGAACATAACGCATGGAATTTTCAAGCGCTACATGTATGTGACAGCGTTTTCGGCATTCTCGTACGTCGTGCATTTTTTGGTCAAAATTTTCAAACGTCATCAAAATTCTGTCAAATATGATGTTCGCAATTAGTATATTGTACTCATTATACATGTACATGTAAATTTTGGATGCAGCCAAACTTAGAGATAATTTTTGGTGGTTGAAAGATATAAGACCTGGCAGATATGCTGGTATAGTGAGAGTGATTGTAAACAGTAAGAGAATGAAGAGAGCCAAACTTTTCTCATCATTTTCTGTCAATTTTGTGCTCTTTTTTTTCATGGCTTCTATTTTTTAGAAGTTATTTCTCAGGTGCTTTAAAATACATCAGTCGAAAATTATACTGAATTCTCCTTCTTGTTGAGAGAAGTTTAGAAATCAAGTCCTCTGGCGCAAACACTTTGACGTAAAACTTTAAATGAATTCAACTCCATTTGATTTACACTGGTAGCCAACCAAATGTCCACCATAAGTAAATGTTATGCGTAATTATCCCCATATAATCGTTTTTATAAATCTGAAGGTGCTAATTTGTATTTTACATGATCAAAGTCACTCTTTTAAAAGTTTTGAAGAATGACATGCGGAGTTGCTTTTTGGTCCATTTTATGAAGCATATGCCTTATGATGAAACCCCTGTAGCTAAATACTATAAAATGCAATAAATCCTAAATGCTAAACTAATCTCTCTCAACAGTTTATCACTGCAAAGGTTTGGAACCATAGATGCTTGTTTCTTTCTTTCTCTGGACATGGTACTTGGATGAGAAACTACAACATTTGGGTTAAATTACATGTACATGTACAGTAGTTGTAATTCCGTTTCCAAAGTTACAAAAATTTTTCTCCTCGACCAGTTTCTTACAGAATTATTCCACCACTGTAAATTCTCTTCCTTAATCTGCCTAGTAATAACCTCAAACATTAAGTTCTCACTTAAAAGTATTTACTCCTATGGAAACATTGGTAACGGAATTGCATGGTAACGGAATTACAGAGGGTAACGGAATTACATCTCAGAACTATGCATGTTTTGAGGCTGTATAAGTAAATCTTTGAGTAAGAGATTCTCTGTTTGGTCAAAGAGGGCATCAATCACATCTGTTTCTTTGTTTTAAATGTGCCACTAGAGGGTAGCAGTTTATATCTTACATGTGTTTGCACAGAGCACATGGAAACTTCCCTCCATATAATGTACTTGTTAATCTATCTTTGTTGAAGCATTTACATGTAGCATATTGGTGAGTATTATCCAAAGTAAATATTCTTGGGAGTAGTTTACTGAACGTTGCTTTTTGCAATGTTAATCTCAATAAGTGATTGCAGTGTACTTCATACATGTACTTGTACTCATTACAAAATGCATACTTTTTGCACTTTTGCTACAGCCATGACACGCAACAGGTCAAATTGTTCATACATGTAGGCTTACTTGCATTGATGCACATGAAGGAGTTTATACACGTACATGCATTACGTATTAAATTGTAGTTTATTTTAGCATTACATGTATATGCCTTAGAAAATAATTTATGAGGTATTTACATGTATACTTTTGTGTAGATGTACAAACATTTGTGAACTGAAAGTTCAGTCACATTGTTGATTCATAGCTTCTTTTTATGAAATTTAGATATACACGTATTTTAGATTACATATTATGTTAAAGAACGCTACTGACGTCAAAAGCATGTGTGAAACTTCACCTTTGTATCAAGTACATGTACACTGGAAACAAAAGTTGTCGGAAACATCCTGTAGAAGCAGGTTTTGATGACGTCTTGCTTGTTGAGCACCATGTCTCCTAAGTCCTATTGAATGCCAGTGTGACCATGCCTCAGAGGTTGGTTCCACAAGGTCGACTAGAGATGGTCAACTACATGTACCTTGCATTCGAGCATGGTCAGTCCAACTGTTGTTAACTACACTTAGCTTATATGGTTGCTGATCAAATCACTTTAGATGTTTGCATTGTACATGTAGATGACTGCATTGCAATATATGTAATGCATAACTGCACTGACACATACATGTACATGTACATGTACATGTACATGTCCATGTACATGTACGGACAATGATATTGTGATTTCACAGCACATTAGGTTATTCAGTGTTCCTAGTTTGTAAATGTGTAATTCCGTTACCATGTTTATCGTATACTGTTGGATATACTTGGAAACAAGTCCTAACCCACAAACTGAAGCAGGATTAAGCTGTTTAAGGCTGACAAATGTGGCATTTTTCAAGGTAGATTTCACATGTGTAACTTATTCCGTTACCCTTTTTTGTAATCCTGTTACCACTGGAAAACTTACAATGTGTGGAATATTTGTAAATATATTAATACCCTAAAACTGCTGCTACCGGTAAAATAAAGTTGGAACTACAGGTAAAAAAATGGGTACCTGTGGCCTTTATGTTATAGATTTCATAGTTTTAAAATTTATGTTTGAAAAAAATGCTTCATTTTCTGATGTAATTCCGTTACCAAAACATTCTGGGCCTTGGACTTTCCTACATGTAGGATATTTTAATATTTTATTACAGGTTTGATGGTACATGTAGGGCTTTAACCAGACCTTACTTAAGTGTTTGTAAATCAGGAAGGTCATACGACTTATTCATAACATGGAAAATAACAGTCAATTTGTTCTGAAATGTAATTCCGTTACCGCGGAATTGCCTTATTACTGTACCGGTACATACACGTGTACATGTATGTACATGTAGATGGATTTCTTGTGGGCATCTTTTTCCCAGATTGGCAGGCCCATTGCCTGACCAGAACCTGGGGGGGGGGGGAGTTCGTCAAACCCGAAAGTGGAACCTTTGGCACATGATAATACATAATTTTACGCAAAGACCTACATGTATCATAATGTGCTTTGGAACAAGACAAGTTGCCTGTTTGTCGCAAACCGAAGGACGCAAGTAAGACTTGTATACCATTTACTTCAGTTTTCAATATCCAAGGTGTGTGGTAAATTGGCCTGGTGTGAATTCGCTCTTCACCTAGTGCCTTGAATCAGACGCTGGGTGACAAGTGAATGGTATGAACATTATTATTGAAAACCTCAGAAAATTCCAAAACAAATTTCAGTAAAGTTCAATTTAAAAAATGATCAAATTCTAGTAATTCATTATTGACTCCACTCACTTACCGAACTAAAACTTGTAAAACATATTTTGGGGCACATTTAAAAGAGTTGCACTTCCGAAAGAAAAATTGGTCCCAAACTTTGTACCAATGAAATGGATATTTATGAATGAGAATATTTGGAGTTTGATTAAATTTCACCTTTTGTAAGATTGCAGGTTAAAATATTACTCCATACACAAACGTTAGAAGCAAAACTTTGAAGTGCCTAGTGTTTGGCTTTAAATAAGTGCCACTTTCGGGTACGCAATCTTCAAGTGTAACCGTGTGAACGAGTGTTGTCATTAGACGTTAATTTTCTCAAGTCCTTGAAATCAGTTTTGGTGGGTTGGATTAGTGTCCTTGCTGGGTGGGCCATGCAGCATTTTTTTTTTTACATTTACCAAATGACCAGTGAATAATAAACAACATGGATTACACATCCATAAAATGACAAAAATGAACAGACGCACCACACAACTTTTGAGTTGTGAACGGTACTTACGGTACATTTACAAGTCTCTCTGGACTGGTTTGCTTCATTTCCAATACGTGAACAACCTGAAAACCAAGTCCTGTTATCTAAAATGGTGAGCCTTTCCTCAAGAATTGAAGAAGCCCAATAGAAAACAGTCAACTTGAAGAAACATCACTGAGGATGAGGCGTTTTCCAGAAGTTTTGAATAAACAGTTCGGGACTGTTAAAGGGAATATAAAAAAATATGGAAAACTAGAGGTGGTGGTTGTTACAGCAACAACCACAGAGCTGTTTCGGATTTCGAGTTGTTTAATGGGGAAAAAATATATAAAAATCAATTTACAAAATCACAAGATGATGTCATCATGACGTCATCAATCTTGCATGAGTCTTATATCAGGGTCTTTGTTGGATATGACTTTAATAAAAATTGAACATCGCAAAGTTACCAAAATAGTGACCTGAATACATGAACAAAGTCACCGAGCTAAAATAAATATTAAAAATCAATAATCAATGATACGATGATGTCACTGTGACGTCATCTGTTGAGAATATTTCTTTTATCAAGGTGTTCGTTGCCAATCACTTTAATAGCCAACAAATACTGTGGCTTGAAATCATGTACAAAGAAAAGTCAAAGGGCTCAAAAACGTGCCTGAAAAGGCTCCTTTAAGTTCATGTCACGTGATTTGCCCTTAAACTGATAACTTGCATTTAAACTTAAATTGTTTTGGATACAATAGTGGTTCCAGCTGAAAGCCAAAAACAGTTAATAATAATTTACATTGTACAAAATATACCTCAATCTAAAATTAGTATGATTGAGATACCAGTAGATGGTACATGTACCAATATAATTAACCAGTAAAAATACCTCAGATGTTAATTTCTGTGACTTTCTATTGAAACCTAACTCAGATTCTATTTTTCTGTCTCCTGCTACAGAAGAAGACATTATTGACATTGTAAACAACTTACACGTACCTAATAAAATTAGTCCTGGTTTTGATTCAGTTACTACATGTAGTTCATTACTGAAAGAAATTGTGACGACTATTGCTGGGCCCCTTATCATAAACCACTCTATACCAAGTGGTGTAGTTCCTAATGATAAGAAGATTGCTAGAGTTAATCCAATCTTTAGAAATGGCGACCCAGCAATGGTACCGGTATGCACCACTTGTACTATGCAGAATCGCAGGCTGGAGTGCAGGCTATGTTCCCTTCAGACAGGGTTTAGATGTTGATTCGCCACTTATATGTACATGTACCTGTAGGTGATCAACTGAGAATGGTGGATGGTACCCAAACATATCGCACATTTTGGTTTCACCCCTCTTGCACACAGAACGGATCTCATGCTTTTTGAAAAAAAAAACACTTTTTCAAGTTTTATTTTGTTCTCCAAAAATCTCACTCACATCAGAAAGTAATAGCCATATTAATTTTAGGGGGTTTTCTGAAGACAAAAGTGGAAACAAGTGCAAACAAGAGATGTTTCTGTTGGATTTCCAAATTGCTACCCATATGTATTATCTGCATATTGGCTCCAGAGGAAATGAGAATACGGAGACAACTTTCTGCCGTTTCTTCGGTTGTCCACCACCGAATTTATTTTCTTGACTTTTTTCCAAACTTTTTCAACAAGCAAGAACACTGAACAAGTACATGATTTAAGGTATTAAAATCTGTAAGAGATCAGATGAATTTCGAACTAAACTGCAAGCTGGGCTTTAATTGATGATCAGATTTACCGGTTTTCTGGTTGTACTTGAAACAAGAAAGCAACACTTTGGTCAAAATAAGGAATGCTCTGTCGCCTGGAAAAGCCCTGTGCTTCAACGAAAACTAAACAAAAGAGGCCCCATTTGGAAAAATTGCTAACCTGTAGCGATCTGGCAGACTCCGCCTCCCAACGGGAGGGTCCCTTCCCACAACCACCTCCCCAAGGTACAGGGAGGCTAGCCCCGGGAAGATGTCCCCAGGCCGGAAAAGGGGCATTTCCTACACAAATTAAATAGACATACCACCAGGTTAGTGTGACCAATAGACCCCCAAGCTTAAATATAGCATACGTCCAAGCATAATGAGACGACAGCTACGATTCCAGAGCCGGTGAGAAACCAGTTAAGCTCTCCAAGGACCATACTGAGTCCCACAGAGCCGGTAGGATAAACCAGGCTCGCATCAGGGACTGTACCGAGTCCCACAGAGGTGGTAAGGCAAACCAAGCTCACACCAAGGACCACACTGAGTCCCACGGAGCTGGTAAGACCAACCAAACTCACCTCAGGACCGAACACCAAGCCCCCCATCAAGCTGGTTAGAAAACACAAGGCACGCCAGGACTACGCAAGTCTATGCTGGAGCTGGGAAGAGTAAGACGCCAGCTCGCCAGGACTTCCGAGTCCCACAAAAGGGCAGCAAGATACGCCAACCCAACCCAAGACTAAGTCCATATACATGTACCTGTAAGCCGGTAAGGCAGTATCCGCTTAAAGGGGCTACCCGGTCCAAACCATAACTTCCAAGCCTGGAGGGTCAGCATTGAGGTCAACCCTATGACTAAAGGAACACGTTAATAGTACAAAAGAGTTTCAGGGCATAGGCTAAACGAAAATAGGCTGGCTCCAAAGCATCCTGTCTAAGAATGAGCCCAACGACCCACCTATATAATTATATATTTTTTAACGAAGCAACCACAATGTACATGTACAAGCCATTTCCACACGATAGGAGTCGATGTGGCTTAACATGTTGCCTAAATTTCTACAAGTTGACCCAGCCTGGGTGGGAGGGTGGGATTTTGATGCAAACATGTACATGTATGGTGGGGAATACCAAGAAAGTGACGGCCTTTCCGCGCAAACTGGGAAAGCGCGCGAGGAAGCCCAGCCTGTCATTGGTCTGATCCGCATACTATCTGATCCAGATTGGCGTGGACCATACTTAGAATGCCCGTTCTCACTCTCCCTGGACCCAAAATATGTTCTTCGGAGACGAGCACCGAAAAACTGTATTGGCTCCAGAGGAAATGAGAATACAGAGACAACTTTCTGCCATTTCTTCGGTTGTCCACCACCAAATTTATTTTCTTGACTTTTTTCCAAACTTTTTCAACAAGCAAGAACACTGAACAAGTACATGATTTAAAGTATTAAACAGGTCAGGGACCAAACCAAAATCTAGCGACGTCGCTTGTCCCTGCTTACGTCGCTTAATCAAGCGGTGATGACGTCATCTTGAAGTCGTCAAGTGATTATGACGTCACTTTCCTCGCGAGAGTTTGAAAAAATAACGAGATTTGACGGCTGTACAGCCGGTGCCGCTAGACTTGGCGACAATGAACTCACTGTCATTGACCAGTTGTTTTGATTGGAGGATCGTACCTCCATAGTTTTCATACCTTGATTTGGCTATTTGGCAGATGTAAATACAGTGTAATGTTTAAAAAATGTTGACATACAGTAGTTTGTCTCTGCGAGAAAAATGAGTGAAGGAAACCAAGAACACAGAGGTCAAAAGCCTCCACAAAGGTATGTTTTATGTCGTGTGCCACCTCTTATAATTTCTTCAGTTTCATCAGGTCATTGTCCTTGTACACTTGTTTCACAGTGTGGTGATTCATATAGCTCCATGGGCGAGTTGAGCTGAGTTTGGCTGGTTTATGTCGTTCGTTCCTCTGTTTATTTCATCCATTTTATTAGCACTGCGACAGACCATATCAATTATTTTCGGTTCATTTCCTCAAGATTGAAAACTGCTGGATTTTTGTCAGTTGGAAATAAATTCCCCTTTTTCCAAGTTTGTTTGTTTGTTTGTTAGTTGGGGTTGTTGGGGTGTTTGTTTGTTTGTTTGATTGGTTTTTTTGGTAGGCCCCCGAATTTTTTTCTTTTCTCTCTCCTTTTTTTTTTGATTTGCAAGCTTAGGGTGGAGTTACAATTTGCTTGGCATCATGGGGGGGGGGTAATACGAACTAATTTTTTATGTTTGTAACTAGTATAAACCTTTTAGTTTAATCCTTACAACATGCACACGGATAGATATTGCCCAAATACAGCATGGAACTGTTTCTGTTTAAAATTTTCTAAAAAGTATTGTATATTTTCATTATTGCAGCTATGCGAACTAACAACATCACAGGGGACCAGTTTCCCATGAATATGAACCGGATCCCAAAAAGAGGAGACAGCGTAAATATCATGCCAAAAAAGGACTCCTCCCGAAAGCAACACATATGTGTACAATGGTCAACGGGTCCATGTTCATCAAGTTTCAGGACAACAATCGACCTGAGGATACTTGGATTTGGACAAACAAGGAAGAATGGTGTCAAGCATATCGTACCAAGGGGTTGTCTCCTGAAAATGCTGAAGTTCAGGTTGATGGGAATGGGTAGCAGGTCCTCAAAATTCCAAGGCCAGGGAATACCCCTCAATTTGCCATTCCAGCACCACCTGCACCAGCAAAATGCACTACAACTTCAGCACCTCAAACTACATGTAGGCGTAGCACAGACCTTACTTTAACCGTGTCAATCAAACAGTCTGCTATGGTGACACCATCCAAAACCTCATCAGCAGAATGTAACTTTGTGGGTGTACCTGTGGAAAGATATGAAGAAGTAAGCGCAACCATATCTCAGGATGCATTGCAATCAATAGGGGTGCTTCCTCTTCGTCCAGTTAACTTGCTGGAGGCAAAAGATGCTACCGTCGAGCCAGTGGTGAATAACCCTACTGAGTCAAGTCATCAGACTGCAAAACCCTCAGAGAGCTCAAATGTCACCACAGTAAAATCATCAAGTAGAGTCACACTGTCGACCAAGGTCCCAAAGCAACACAAAGCTCGAAAAGAACTGGATGCACTGAAAGAGAACAAGGTAAAGAAAGCACATGTACTTGTAACCCCAAGTCAAATTAATTACTGTTGTCATTGTGAGAAAAAATATAAGGCACAGGATAAGGATTGGCAGTGGGTAGGATGTGAGAATGCAGAAATATATGCCAATCTTGGGTGCACACAAAGTGCCTCAACTGGACAAAAAAGGACACTGAAATTTAAACATGGTAGTATGACCAGTGTAAGCAGGACCAATAAAAAGACTTACTCATATTTTACTCCTCTGGACCATAACATGTACATGTTCATTTATGCATCTGTAACCTTGCCATTTGTATAATTTAATACAACTGCTAACCAATTTTTGATTGTACCTTATGATAAAAAAGCACCAAATTTGCTCGTGTGTGATACATTAAGCATGATTTTAAATCTGTCCAATTATGCTGAAAAATTGCATGGTTCAACATTTAAAAATGTTTGAAACTATTTTAAAATAATTTTAAAACACAAAAATATGCAATTTATTATCAGAGATCCAATCACATATCACATGCTCTGACCAGTGCAAGTGTAATTGAATTCATGTAGATTGCTTATAATGGTGTTTTGCCTGCCTTTCACATAGCCTGCAGTGTACATGTACATGCATTTTCATCAAGGCTTCATGTAAAAAAATGTACAATCTCGCCATCTGCATACAATGTACATATGTAGTTAAAACTTTGAATGTCAACAAACCTATGATTGACCACTAATCAATGCTCCAACTATTGAGTCTCTTTCCAATACAGTAAGTATAATTTTAAATTGTTCTATCATGTTGAAATCAATCAATTGGTGTGATTAGTGTAAGCAGGTCCAGTGAGAAGGTTTGCTGGTATTTTCCTTCTGTTAACCGTAATTTGTAGTCTTGATTTGCAAAATTGCTGTATGATGACACCTTTGAACGCCAACAAAGCTATGGCTGCAAACTTAACAATGATCCAACTCGTGAACGTGTTTCAGCACAATTTAAATCTAAACATCGTGTTGAAAAGTATTTTCACACATTTTGAGACTAAAAACAATAATCATACATGAATATTTTGAAAATGACAAGGATTATTCAAAGTTTATACAAAGGATAATAATTTAATTATTAAAGGTCTAATTACATGTATAAATAAGTTGGTGTGATCAGTGTAAGTACATGTAAGTCCAGTGAGACGGTTTGCTGGTATTTTCCTAGCCTTGATGATTATTTGTTACCTCAATTTGTAACGTTGCCAACTGTATAATTACACCTTTCAACATTAAGAAACACATGATGTGATCACGATCAATACACGTTTTATGGAAATTTTCCTTTTATCCTGTTAAATATTTCCTTTAATGTACAGGGCTCAAAATTACAATTGATTTGATTACACATGTACATGTTAAGTAATTTTTTTTATAAATATCGCACAAATCTTCTGTCATTAGAGATTAAGTTACAATTTTGAAGTTGAAAGTATTGTCTAGTTGCTTTAATAAAAAAAAGATGGTACATGTATACACTACATGTACATGTATATGCGTGATGTATACACTTCTGATCACATTTCCCTTCCAATGAATGTCACATTTGATTTACCAGAAAAAAATGCGGGATTCTTTTGTTGAACTTTCTAAATGATGTTACATGTATAAATACTTTGTTCTCAAATAGTATCATGTAAAAATCAAAATAACCCTTTCTGACATACATGTACATGTATATATACGTGTAGTTAGCAATGATTCAAATTTCATAGGGACAGTTACCGTACTTCAACATGCTTTATGATGTTCATGACCTTCCACGTTATCAGTTACTGTAAGAGTATTGTCAGCCGTCGTATTGAATAATGCACTGCCTTTGAAGTTGCTTTATACACACTGAAGAAAACTAACTTAATCAGAATGGTGATGTCATATTTGGATATCACTTCAAGTCATTCATTTAGATCTTAAGAAATTAAAACCAGATATATTTCAAACCAGGGTATTTTGCTTACTACTGATGATACAGTTTTCTGAAATACTTGTCAAAGGTTCATCATCAAAAAAAGTATTTTTTTCTTTGATTAAAATGTGTGCACTTTGGTATTGAAAACGATTAATTGCATCATACAAAATGGCTGTTATTTAGACCCACTCATTACCAGCTGTGAAACTAATCAGACACGACAAAAGAAATTCTAGCCATAGCTTCACATTGTAAAGATATTTCAGACACTATCAAATCTTTTGGATTATATGACTCAAAATCATATCGAGGATAATTATTAGAGATACACTGTATGATGTCCAGCATCGAAATTACCATCAAAACAGTACGAGCATATTTTGTTTACATGAAGCCATTTCCATGATTTGCTTGTTTTTTAGTTTAGTCTTAATAATAATTGCTCTTCAAATTTTCACCATTTTTGTAAAGGAACCAACACATGCTTATTCATGAGTGCCTTTGACATGACAGCGGCCAACTGGA
>NW_019091739.1:97240-123392 GCF_001949145.1 Acanthaster planci | reverse complement strand
GTTTTGCAACAAAGGCTACGAGGATATCTAGTTAACATTTCAAGGGTGGCCGGAAAATTGGAAATGCTATTTCTTCTATTTTTCCATGGAGTAAGCACCCCCAAAACCACCTGCAAAGAGGTACCCACTTGCAGCAAAAATACCACTACCGAAATCTACTACTTCACAAGAGACAGAGCCTTGCGTCATTGGTAATGCTAATTATGAGGATGTTGGCATTCAAACAGAAAAATATGAACATCACATACTTGTGGTAATGAAGTGATCCAACTGAAGAGTGAACTTGAACACTGCCAGAATAGTCTGTCAGAGGCATTGTCCGAGCTACGGAGTACATGTATTCCCCAAGCTAGGCATACATTCTGCATTGAAAAGTTTAAGAATTGCGATGAAGACATTTGCTTCTATACAGGTTTCCCTGATTTTGAGCGATTGAAGATTAGTTATGATTCCTTCATTTTATCACAGATGCAATCAGAGTGGAAACTGACTCCATTGAACCAATTTTTATGCTAATGTGTAGGTTGAGACTTGGTCTTCTGGAGAAGGATTTAGCAGAGAGATTTAGCATGCAAGAGTCGAGTGTTTCCAGGATTTTTGATTATTGGATTAACCTTATGTACTTTGACCTGAAGGAAATTGACATTTGGCCCACTTGTCAATCTATCAATGAGATAGTGCCATATTGCTTTAAAGACAAGTATCCGCCAACAAGAGTTATCATTGATGCCACTGAAATTCAGATGGAAAGACCATCTTCACCAGACATGCAGTCAGTGAGGTTTTAGAGCTACAAAAGTAAGAACATGCTCAAGGGCTTGATCGGCATTACACCAAGTGGGGCAGTGTCATTTGTGTCGGATCTTTATACAGGTCAAGTCATAAACTTTTCAAATTCATGTAGTACATTTTACCTAAAGTTAATCACTTACTGTATACACATGGTAAAATTAATATAATGCAATGGGGTGCAGGTGTTTCAGGCATTTTTAAACAATTCATTTTAATCTGTCCACACAAGCTAACACTTGCAGTGATCTGCTCAGTTTGAACTGTTTGTACAATGTAATAATGTTATCCTTGGCCAATACATTTCAGTGTAGCCTTTACATGTACATTTAACTTCACGTCTGTTAACTTCAACCCTGATGATACATTGTGCAACAGCATGAGGAGAAAAAACTTCTTTCAGGCATTGTGTCTCATGCTATGGCATTTCTGATGTAGAAATGTGACATGTACATGTAAGGCCCTCACTTCATTGGTGGTAGTGTTTGATTTCTTTACTTACAGGATCAATTTCAGATAAGGAACTCACTTCTGCATCTGACCTCCCAGACGAATTGGAACCTGGTGATGGAGTAATGGCAGATAACGGATTTGACANCACGCAACTGACAAGACCGACTTTCCCGCCACCGCACGCGGTTTTTATAGCTGTGCGGCCCGGGCAGCATTAGCATAAATTAAATAAATAGAGGGCGTCCTAACGCCTTACCATAATTTCGCCACAATAGGCTGGAAGTAGAAAAGTGCCGAGAAGCCTGCTCGTGGTCAAGTGTCCAGCAATAGTCGAGAGACGAAAGGCTAATGGTACTTGTGGGATCAACTTGAAATTAAAGATGGGGTTTTATGTAGGAGATTTGAGGGCAAGTCTCCTTCAATTTACCAAGTAGTGGGCCTACCGCACTCAAAAGAGATGTGTTAATGCAGGCTCATAGTTCCACGACTGAAGGACATCTTGGCAACACCAAGACGTTCAAGGAGATACAGCGATCATTTTATTGGCTTGGTTGTCGCAGTAGTGTTGAGCGGTGGGTTAAACAATGTAAAAAGTGTGCTCGTCGAAAGTCTCCCTGTAAAAAGTCTCGCGTTCCGCTTCAACCGTCTTTCGTAGGTGCACCGTCAGAAGGAATAGCAATAGATATTTTCGGACCACTCCCCTATTCAAGACGTGGAAATCGGTATATCATGGTAGTTATGGATTACTTTACTAAGTGGGCTGAAGCTTATCCACTTCGTAATCAAGAAGCAGAAACTGTAGCTAAGGTTTTAGTTGAACAATTCATTTGCTGATTTGGAATTCCCTTAAGTATTCATACTGATCAAGGCACAAATTTCGAAAACCGTGTTTTTCAGTCTATATGTAGACTGTTAGGAATAAACAAAACTAGAACTACTCCGTATCATCCTCAATCAGATGGTCTGGTGGAAAGATTCAATCGCACAATTCAAAGTATGCTGAGCATGTATGTAAAGGAAGACCAGTCTGACTGGGACATTCATCTTCCGTATGTTATGATGGCATACAGAGCTAGTGAGCAAGACACTACAGGTGTTAGCCCAAATCGTATGATGTTTGGTAGAGAGGTTTCCTTACCATTAGATTTGCTTGCAAGTAATCCTAACTTAGATCATGTACCACAAGAACCAGACGCTTATGCTACTGAACTATATGAACGGCTACGACGTGCGTTTGATGTGGCGAGACAGAAAATTGTGGGTGAACAAAGGAGACAAAAACGGTTGTATGATGCCAAATTAAAGGGTACGCCTTATGCCATGGGTGACAAAGTTTGGCTTTACAACTTTGTTCGAAAGGTTGTATTGAATCCCATATTTCTCACTGGAAGGGCCCTTTTGTCGTAATGAAGAGAATATGTGATGCAGTTTATCGTAATAAGCATTTGCAGAGTGGTTACAGAACAGTAGTCCATTTTGACAGATTAAAACCATGTTATGTTAGAAATGATGTTGATACAGAAACCGCGAAGGAACCACAAGATCCCTCTCAGGATGGCATCTTGGATGAAGCTGACATCAACAGTTCGAGTGAACTGGATGGGCAAGGCACACCAGATCTAATCTGGGAGTGTGGTGCTCGGGGTGCTGATGGGGAAGCATTAGACATGTCTGCTGAGGAGGATCCAGAGTACACCAACGGAACCTCATCATGGCTTGATGCTTGCAGATTGCAAGCGATCGGCGAGCAACATACTGATGCAGATCAGCTGATTAACAATCCAGAAAGACATCCGACATCTCCAGATCCACTAATGGCTGAAGACGTCCAACCTAGATCACGTGGATTTCGCCGGCGACAGCCACCACAGTGGATGAGAACTGGACAGTATTTGCTGTGATCCATTCCAAATGTAGAACAGCTGCTTAAATTCGTGACAGTTTGGGGTGCACACCAATACTTGGACACTTGAGAAAACAAGTTTGAACTGTTCATTGGTAATTTGTAGTCACACTCATTCCTTGATGAAGTACGCAAAAAAGACCAAAAAAAAGATGTCTACTGTTTAGACCAAGCAGCACTGTACACAACTGTCCAATACAAGTATTTCAACTCATTGCAAATTTATTACCAGATTTATGTATGTTGATGTAGACATGGATTCCATTTTTGGCACCAAGGGTACACGATAATGCAAGTGGTTGCCTCGAGTTTATGAATTAATTGTAAGCATGACAAAAAAAAGAAGGAAAAAAATGAATTCTTAAATTTTACGTTTGCATAATTAATAATTTTATCATGCGCAGAGACGCGCCTCTTCGTCAGGGGAGGGAAGTGTAACAAAAAGCCTTTTGATGTCTAATTAGAATACCTTTTTTGTGTTTGCTCATGGCTCATTGCATGCTTAGAGTTTGGCTTGTTCTTTTCTTAACAAGGACTCTTTCGTTAAGTTGGATAAGCTTGAGCAGAGCTCAGAGTGCAGTCTGTAGATTAGTCATTTACATTTGAATTATTTTGTGTCGCCAGAGAATGGAGAGAGCACTCCCTTACATTCCTTCTGTTGAAAACTGGGTTGGGCACTCTGTATAAAAACTAGAGCCCACTATTGCCTGTCGAAGATTTGCGACTGGGTGCTGGTAAAGGCAACATGCTGTTTTGATTTGTTTGTGTTGCATGTACATGTATGAATGCCACTTCCGAAACACGTGAATATCCTGACAAATTCTGTAAGTTTAGTTTCTATCTTCATGCAATTGTGCCCCGTGCCTCATCTCAGCCGTGTCTGTAGCTCTGTTATTATTGTATAATTCACTGGTTGTGCTGTATAATTGTAGATGCAGTAATGAGTACTGATCAAACTGCTTAAAGATGGCACTTATTTGCTGGCTAGAGCCACGAGCTAATTAGATTGTGAATTACAGCCGAGAAACCTGTTGGGCTGTTTTAACGATTTGAATTCATACTGTCAAATTGTAAATATTTGAAATGATGCAATATTTTTTGTTCATTAATTAAATGCCAGAGGCCAGTTGGCTAGTGGCGAATTTAAAAATAGTTCTTTTCTGTTCAGTTGATTTGTGTGTGTTCCCACTACTAGCGGAGACCCAATTAAAAGGATTTCGTTACAATAACAATCGGGCCTGTCTTTCGGGCCTGACGCGTATGGCTGATGAAGAGTGGTAATGTGCAGTACATTCAGTGCACGTACAGTACAGACTGGTACTGATTTCTACATTTGCATGACGCATTCTTTTTCATGGGTGCGGCGCGGCGGGAACCAGAGCAGCTACGTTTAATGCATAGAGTTTCGCACAAGTTTTTTCACTACTGTGACAGCGCGCAGAGAATTAATTAATTAATTAAGGGTTATTTTAGGTCTGTGTGTTGCACTAGGTGACATGGGCCGGTGATGAGCGATCAGCCCTGATTAATGTCTTGGGCGTCATTCTAACACAAAACTAACAATAAATAGGACGCCATAGTCCTAAATATTGTGTCGATATTTTAAGAGCTGTTATGATATGTTGGTCGGACAATTTGTCCTAGCATTTTTATTTTGTTAAACACAATAAGTGCTCGGAGCCGGAAAATGTCCGATGTCCGACCACAATTTCACGCTCTGATAGTTATCCTTTTCTTCCAGCCATCTCCACTGAAATGTGTCCTTGACATCTCTTTCAATATCATGAAGATCCTCCTCTCTGTTGACATTTAGATGTTGCATTTTGTCGGCCCTCGAACATGAAGTCGATCCACGTGTTGATCATCAAACGTACAGTGCAACGTACGTTCGTTGTGTACGTTCACGCATCGCACATGTCGCATGAGCATGCATCGAGCTAGTATGCGTTAATTAAAGGTCAGTATTTTAACGTATTTCCAGTCACTGACGACATAAGCTATCCTTGCATGGTGCTACCGCAAGCTTTCCACCTTACCGCTCGATATGTTGATGTTTCTGCTCGTCCGTCTTACACCAAGAGGGCCAGTCGCTCGCTTCTTGCTTCATCGTGAGGAAAGCATTCACTTAGCCGGCGAAGAGACCTCCCTCTTTTGAGTCAGGATCATACTGGGCGACTTTGTCAAAATGCCAGACCTTGTAAATTGATATGAGCTTGTAGCCTTTGTCTTAGCGCCTTCTGCAGCTCCAGAGTAACCCACGTGCCAATCAGAGAGCGTTCTTCTTCGCTGTGTTCACACGGTGACTGCTGAAGGGTTTCGGCGCACGTGGCAAACAAAGGGAACATCAATCGGCCCGATGCTTTGTAGGGAATGACGGGGTGATACAGGCGTCTGGGTGGAAGTACCTTACATTTAATCAGCCCCTCGTACTCGATGACATCGCCAAAATTTTCGGTGATACCGGTTGTAGTGGGGGGGGGCAATATGCTACACTTTTTATAGTACACTTTTAAAGTATACAGTGACCTTGCTTATGAAATTATGGCACAACAGGATTAGTCGAAGGTGTGACTCATAGAAAAAATACCGACGGGCCTACAAGGAGGTCCAAAAGTAATTAGAAAGTAGGAAGCGATAATTCCTTAACAAAAGGACCGTATGTGCCGTCGGGAGTGATAATTCCTAAACAAAGGGCTGTACATAGTGGGTGAGCTGTATTGGCGGACTATTGTGTTAATGATTAAATTGTGTAAGTTGGAAGTGAGCTTTGGTCCGACTTAACCTTTGAACACTAAAGGAGAGAGGGTGCCCACATGCTAACGGTCTTACGGTTAGCTTACTATGGCCACCAAGATTTGATTGATACGGGAAGAAGACTCTGTTGTCCTTAGCTGAATTTTTACTCCTTTCAAACTAGAGTGTTTTACGTCGGTTACCCTGCACATGAATATGATTTGGGCTCTGGCAGAATTTTTAAAATTCTTTGAACGGATCTTTTACGACGGTTTAATACCCTGTACACGTATACGTTTTACAAATTCAGTCAGAACGGAGCGTTACTGTTGTTCTTTATTGTGGGACCTAAATGTAAAATACAGCATTATATAAAATTAAGAATTCTTGGGGGCGGCATGAAGTCAGTTGGGGATTTTTAACACGTAGCAAAGGGGTAAATTTATTCGTCATGCTGTGGAATATTGTGCACAAGTTCCGGCGATATCCGACCTGAGAATTGTTATTCGATAGTCATACCGATAAGTATAACACAAAACAAATTCAGTAGACTTCACATATTGGTTTCTGGTAGGTTGGTACTGGTACCGTTTTATTTCCCATTGTTCACACTGATTTTTTACAATAATTATCTTAGTAATTTTAAGAATTACTTCAATGGTGATTACTGGAAGTTTATTAACTTTGAAGTAGGAGGCATTACATGTACTCGTTCTTTTCGGAACCATTTGTCTCTACAGACTATCTTTTAGGTATGCTCCTTTTCGTCATTAAACAATCCGGCAAATTTTGCAGCATGTTTAGACAAAACTCTTTTCAAGGCTTTGTTGACGTTTATGCCTTTATCAAGTTTTCCATCGTGATCATCCACAATGTCCTTGTGAATTTCATTTTCCCTCAAATGTTGGTAACTTGACAGGAGCTCCATATAGTTGTCGAAAAAGTCTTGTTTGACTGCCCAGAGGGTTTTTCTGTTTACCTTCTGCCTGGCTTGATCTTCATCCATGCCTTCGTTGACGTACTTGTCATATTTTTCATCCGTCATCCCCCTTTGTGTTTCTCTAGCTTCAGCCAGCCAATCTAGGTAGGCGGCATTGTCTTCCAATCTGCACTTTATCCATCCGAGGTTTCGTCATCGACCTCCTCAACAGAATCCGAGTTTTTGTCAACTTAATTCATGTCTGATTCCTCTTCAACATGGATATTTTCCATGTGCCTCTCTAGATTGAACTTCTGACCGAAGCATTTGTCACACTGGTGACAAGCATAGGGTTTGGTTGCATAAATACCATTCATGTAGACCCTGCGAAGGATGACCTTTAAATGAAGCGAAACAAATTAAATCGTCCCGTATATCCTAAATATACACATATTTACTGCCTCTGATTTGCATATTTCATTTTTATTTTTTCATTGTTTTATTGTTCAAATTGGTTTTTTATTGCTCAAACTGCTCTATGTATTGCTCTTTTACTCGTTTTATTACTCTTTTACTCTTTTCATTGTTCAAATTGTTCTTTTATTGTTCAAATTGATTTTTATGGTGTAAATTGATCTTTTCATTGCTAAAATATATTCTTTTCATTGCTAAAATATATTCTTTTCATTGCTCAAACGGATCTTTTATTTTAATTGTTCAAAATGAACTTTGTATTTTTCAATTGGTCTTTTTATTGTATAAATTGGTCTTTCAAATGTATAAATTGCTGTTTTTATTGCTCAAATTCTTCTTTTAGTAAGTAAACGCCAAACCTACACAGTCCAATGAGATTACCAATGAGATTTTTAAACTGGATGGCCTTCTGACAAAGCTCACCAAAGTTTGCTCAGAAGACGGATGAGATCTTTTCACCAGTCCCAGCCGCGTAATGCAGTCGAGTAGCATTGGTTCGACCTCCGCAGAAAGCATCACGTGGCACAAGAGGTGTCTGAATATCTGCGAAAGTTCTGTATCGAACTCACACTCTTATTGTTCGATGTAAGTAAACCCACACTCCGTGATGTACCGACGCTTGTCAATGGTCTTCTGGTAAAGCTCGTCCATCGTGAGGCCTTTCAGGGGGTGTATCCCAAACCAGGCAAGCGTGCCCATGGTGGAGACAACCTTGAAATTCGAGTACGGTTTTTAATCTGTTCGACTTGTAGTAACTGTCAATCTTATAGGGACCGATGTGCTTCTCACCACCGTTGGCTGCATGCTGAACTTGGTGGCCAGTCTCATGGGCCATCCGTTTGAGAGCCTTGACCGATTGACGATCGTTAGAAGGATATCCCTGAGGATGGATGATAGCGATGGTAACTGGAGCCAAATACATGTACTTGGTCCGGTACACGAAATTACAAGCAGACGCAATTGTAATACAATGGCAAAATGGGTCTATACCGAGAGTTGAATCGTCGGCAGTCATGTTCATGAAGAGAGATTTAAAGCTGAGACAGCACCGACGGAGAATATCGATGTCAGAACGGCAATATTTGACGATTTCTCTTGAAAGTCGAAGGAGTCATTCTTGTGTTCTTGATACCATTGGCCAAAGACCTGTCTGTCTGCCGGCTACGTGGAATCGGGATTGCAATAATGCATATCGGGAAGGTGACTCAATACAATTTTCTGATTGACCCAAGTATTAAACAGATGAGGAAAGTAACCTTTCGCCAATTCCTTCAAAGCGAAGGCACCGGGGAGTTTGGAGAGGGCCACGGGCGGGAAGGTGAAAGAGTCTATGAGCTTGGTATCCATCACAGGTATAGTAATGCTCATCAACTTGGCTCCATTCAAAATAACCTCGGGTAGGACGGCATTGTCGTACAAATACCACAGGATGAAATAGGAATCGTACCCTTTGAAGTTGTGATAGAGAACGATGGCACCCGCGTTCTCTTCGCTAAAAAGCCAATGGCAAAATTCCTGCCTCGTGGTGGACCCAGTGAAAAGTCGCTCGCGCTGTTCACATTGTGAGCACAGGTCTTTATCAGTCAAACATTTGGTACAAAGTTTGTGGGCGATGCAGAGATTTGGTTCGTGAACAACTGTTTATTGTACGCATTCAAAATCGAAGAAGACATAACTTGTGGCGTCATCTTCACTATCGTCATTAGCTCTGACTGTAATTACGGCTTCTCCATCCTCTACTTCCTCAGCCTCCCCACAGTAGTCATTGGGTTTGGTTTTATTACCCGCAACCGGTCGCATATACACAGGTGTTCGGGAAGGACAAACTCTCGGAATATACTGCCGTACCTTTCCCCACATCTGTGATCTTTGCCTCTGAGATGTCTACGGCTGACCGCAATTTCGCCATGTGAAATGGGACTTGCAAATGGACGAACCTCGCGTGTTTCGTTTCTGGTGGTTCTCAAAGCACAAGCCGCTTCTTAAGTGTCTGTTGCAGTCTGCGCAATATACTAACTCGCCTTCCTCGCAGTTGTGTTGGAAACAAAGTTTGCAAGATCCTTGACATCTATAGTCTTCCGGATGGTCGTGACCTTTGAGACATCTCACGCAGAAATAACTTCTGTTCAGGAAGGCCGGCATGCTGGTTATGACGTCATAGTGCTCATCATGATGATAGAGGTAAATCTGTTAATCGGCAAGGGGCCCTTTGTAGATCACAGCGTTTGCGTTGTATTTGGATGCTACGATGATTTGAAAGCCAGTAAGGACCTTCTGAAACAGTTATATTTCCTCGATTCCACTTTTCGCTAATGGTACCCCAACCTGACGGTGCAATTCTGAAGCGAGTGTACTTTGCGGCTTGTACCCTTTGCGGACGGCATCCCATTTTTCGTGTTTTTGGAGTCGAGCTTTGGCCGTGACGATGGCTCGAGCACAGCACAGCTCATCTTTATTTACGATCTGAATGATACATTGCTTTTCTCTTAAAAACCTTTCCAGATTAACGTACATTTTGCGTCGACGTTTACCACCTTCTGGCATTGCAACATGCGTCATTTGAATTGCGAGGGTTCCATCGGTGGTGAATTCTTTGTAAGGCTGTAACACCGTCTCCATCCTAGATAGAAATCGTTCGGCCGTTAATCGAGACTTGAGCATAAAGGGTAACGCGATGGGATAGTCCAGCTCTGGACACGTAACTACCATGCGTATCAAATCTTTGGGCTCTGCCCCCTCTGTCAACGTGTCGATAAAACTCTGAAACACTTGATTTAAGGTTTCCATAACGGTAGATTGGCCGTAAATATCGTTATTAAATCTGACGGTGTACTCTTGCCCCGTCGACTTGAATTTCTTCATGTTCACTTCCCTGACCATCGTCAAGCGGTAGAGGTCACGTATATCGCCCGATATCTTTTGGCGTTTGGGCGCTGGTTTCTGCGTCGAGGCATCATCGACGTTCCCGAAACCTTTCTGCGTAGCCAAGCCCCCACCGTGACGGCTGTTCAGATGACAAATCTCAGGTAAATTTACCCCTTTGCTACGTGTTAAAAATTCCCCAACTGACGTCATGCCGCCCCCAAGAATTCTTAAGTTTATATAATGCTATATTTTACATTTAGGTCCCACAATAAAGAACAACATAAACGCTCCGCTCTGACTGAATTTGTAAAACGTATGCATGTACAGGGTATTAAACATCCGAAAAACATCCGTTCAAAGAATTTTAAAAATTCTGCCAGAGCCCAAACCATATACATGTACAGGGTAACCGACATAAAAAACTCTAGTATCGATCAAATCTTGGTGGCCAAAGTAAGCTAAGCGGAAGACCGTTAGCACGTGGACGCCCTCTCTCCTTTAGTGTCCAAAGCTCCACGCTCACTTCCAACGTACAATATAAACATTAACACAATAGTCCACCGACGCAGCTCACCCACTATGTACAGTCCATTATCTAGGGACTATCCCTCTCATTACCCGCCGGCACGAGCTGTCTATTGTTTAGGGATTATCGCTTCCTAATTTCTAATTACTTTTAGACCTCCTGGTTGGCCAGGACCTCCCGGTCAGTATGGAATTCCATATCTGCTGTCGTGCGTCGCCCGTCGTGCGTCGCCCGTCGAGCCTCGTCCGTTTTTTTTGTCTCGATTGCGCAGTGGTATCTTTAACTTTGACCCTTGATCGTTTCACATGTCCATATACTCGATCGATCGATCTATCGTGCCTGACTCTCATTTTAGCAGTAGAACTAAATGTATATGTTTTTGCAGTTGGGACACAACAAAAAGCGAAAGGCGACGGACGACGGCAGATATGGAATTCCATACGGTCAGTATGACTCATGTACTATTTTTTATCATCCTATTTCACAAGCAAGGTCAAATTAAACTCTTTTTATTTGAGGGGAACTATATTGCTTTAAAGCATACCTTAGGCCTCTGTCTAAATACAATAAAAAATCGGTCACCATGTGAAATTCTTAAGCCGTCACGGTCTTTCAATCAGCGCAATAACTTCACTCGCCACAATACACAGTAAATGGTACGTTCCTGTATTTTTAAATGCCACCACAACCCCTCCTAAAATTACCTACACCCTCCTTGTTGAATGGAATATCGTGTTTTTTTATTTTATGTTAATAAGGCCACGCGGGGCCAAATCCGGCCTTCTGATTGGTCGAGAGGCCGTCAACGAGAGGCAAAATATCCTGGTTAGACGGGCTTCACTACAAGGGCTGTCTTCAACTGACTAAAGGCCATGTTGCACTCATCAGTCCATCTGAATCCCCGTTGTTTTTCTGTTAGTTTGTGCAACGGTTTGGCAACCTCATGATAATCTCTAAAGAATCGTCTGTAATATGAACACAAGCTGAGGAAGCTTCTTACTTCGGTTACATTCCTCGGTGTCGGCTATCCTCGTATCGCTTCTATTTTCGTCTTGTCGGTAGCTATTCCTTCGCGAGAAACTTCGTTGCCCAAAATTAAAACGCTTTTCTGGAACAGATAACACTTCTTCGGGCTTAGCTTTAACCCAGCTGTCTTCAATCGAACCAGCACTTCTTCCAGTCTCTCGAGCGCCTGCTAAAAACTGCGACCATAAGAGACTATGTCATCCAAATCACAACAAACACGTCTGCCGTTAAAGACCTGCTAAAACTCTTTCCATTAATCTCTCAAATGTTGCTCGCGCATTACAGAGTCAAAACGGCATGACTTTGAATTGGTAGAATCCAACTCCCGTGCCGGTCACAAATGCAGTCTTTTCACGATCTACTTCTTCTACAACAACCTGCCAATACCCACTTTGAAGATCAAGTGTAGAAAACCATACTGAACCTGACAAAGCATCAAGTGAATCATCAATTCTAGGAAGTAGATACGAATCTTTGATCGTCACCGAATTCAGCTTCCTGTAATCGACAGAGAATTGGGTTGTTCCATCCTTCTTCTTGACTAGTCTTTACTAGTACAATGGGCGATGCCTAAGGACTGCATGAAGGTTCGATTATGCCCCTCTTCAACATCTTGTTAGCTTTTGTGTCAGCTTCCTTTTTCTGAAATACCTGTAGTCTCCTCGAGGTTTGCCGTATTGGTTTTTCCTCGCCTGTGTCAATCCTGTGTTTGTATACTTCGGTTTTTCCAAGGTCGTCAGGGGATGAGGCAAACGCTCCTTCATGTTGTATCAAAGGGTTTGTCAGCTACTGTCGTTGCTCCGGGTTCAAGTGCGTTCTGCATCGAGTATACAAATCTTCTAAGTGGTCTAGTGCAACGTGTTTTTCAACCTGCTCACTCCTTCCTGCTTTTCCGCCCTGGGCTCGGGCAACTGCGGTACGAAACTTCTCATCAGTCTCCTCAGTCACAACTACTTCTTGGATCGGCTCACATATCGCTATGTTCGTTCCTTTATACACTCGTGATGGTTGATCACTCAAGTTAAGAAGACGCACTGGAACAAGCTCTTCATCGATTAGTACCTTGGCAACCATCAGGCCAAACGTCGCTGTTGGCTCCATCAAAGCAAGGCTAATGTTGTCTGAATTCATCACTCGCCCTGGTAGTAAAACTTCGCCCCTTGGTGGAATACACACATTCGTCTTGGCCATAACTCGGCAACAAGAAGGTTTGAGTCTTCCCATTGTACATTTTACAGGTTCATCTTTGAATTGCATCTCGCCTTTCCCGACGTCTAAGTTACAGATGTAACGATGAAGAAAGTCACAGCCCAAGATACCCTCAAGTTCAATGTCAGCAATCCACAATTTATGTTGTACTTCTTTTCGGACATCTCCTCTAATAATAACCATGAAAAATCCTTGCCCATGGAAAGACAGTGGCTTGCCGTCCGGCATCATCAACTCCATCGTCTTTTTCTCCAGCGGTGGTCGCTTACTCTCGGGTATCTTGTAGTACACGTCAGGGCGTAAAATAGTTATAGTGTCAATTAGAAAAGTCAGCTGATGATAATGAAAGGGTTCCTAGCGTCTGCTTATCACAGTTGGGCCTCGGCCGAACACTGGTCCGGTTGTTGCTCGGCTGCTGCCCGTTTCCCTGCTGCAATTTCCCGAGTGCTCCCATTTCTGCCCTGCAGGCCTTACAACTTGACCGATTAAGATTGCATTCTTCCTGTCATTGTTGACATTCAATTGTCCTTGCAAATTTTTAAATCCCTCCGTCAGCGCTTTCTCTACATGTGTAGTTAAGGACATCACTTGCTCCTGCAGATTCTGCCTTTCATCAACGTAATTTTCTTGACCCTATCTCCTGTCATCTGCATTGATCATTCGACTGTCGGTCTTCTTGTCCATGTACGTTGCTTATCCGCAACTTGGAATGCTTCCGACTCCACGGCAACTCTAACTGCATCTTCAAGACTTGATGGTCTTGACTGAAATACCCTCAATCTTGTGTCAGCATCATTCAATGCATCGATGAAATGTTCCTACAAGTCTCTTGTAGTTGGTGATTTGCACTCGGATACGCCTGTCTCGTCAATTGCCCTTTGGCTTGGGCTAGTTCTGTTTGTGTCTCATTCTGTCTGGTCTTCAGCTGTACTCTGAATATCTCAGTCTGATTTTCAGGGCCAAATCTCTGTCCCAAGGCGGCAATTAGGAAACTGTAGTTACGTCTCCGTTCGTCGTCTAAACCTCCCTATACCGACTGAGCTGGCCAACGCAAACACGCGGCAAGATAAGTTGCTTTTGCTGATTCTCCCCAGCTATGCAGTTCAGCTAGTAGTTCAAGGGTGCAGACCACTAATTCAAGTGAGAGTTTCTCTGGGCAGCTCATTAACATTAAAAATGCGCCGACAGTATCTTAAAAAATGGCTGCAATCCGACTTCCAAAAAATCACTTTTTGGGGGGGGATTTTGTTTTGTGGGAATAATTAAGAATGAAATTGGTTAACCCACAAAATATTGAAAAGAAATTGAAAGATTAGTGACCAGACAAGAATTTCATTTGTTTTTCAGAAATCTCAGGGATGTTGGCGTGCATGCCATTGTGCCCTGAACGGTGCTGATTTTACACTGTTTTCAATGGGGCTTGGATTAGTGGACTATACCCTCAAACTGTACCCTGTAATCGGTTCAAGAACCCGACCCATCAAACGTCGTTGGCCGAGCTCAAGGCTTGTCTGACTCAGTAAATGGACTGGTTTTATCACTTCTGGACGATCAGTTGTACCTGAGGGCTTCAAGATTTGGGGTGTATTTGGGGGTGGAATTGGGATAGGAGATAAATCTCGTTTCTTCAGTGGCTTCAAGTTGCCTTCACAGATTCTTCTTTTCCTGCCTCATTCGCATTAATTCTTCACGTTCCTCATCCAAGTTAATCACAAATGGGGTTGACGCATCTCCTCCAGCCTGGATAGCGGAGCCATCTCTAGTCGTGTCAGTGCTCGCATTATCACTCTCCGGTGATCCCTCTGGAATGGGTCCAAACTGAATCTCGGGGTCCGAAGTACGCACGTTTACGCCCTTCCCGGTTAGCAGCGTGATCAAATTACCATTAAAATTCTTCAGCCGAAATCCTACCGCTGCCGTCAAACATGTAACGGGTATACGGGACTTGACCTGCACTGGGCCTAACAAATCACTAAAATTAACCCGCCGGGATCAACCTGGGGATATCAGTGACACTTGCTGAGCTACCTGCTTCACCCACAGTAGTGATGTCGCAACACACTTTTAAGAAGACAGGCCTTCATGTCAAACCCCAGTAGACTTCATTGATGGGAGAAGGGTAAAGGAGGGATAGGACGCTTGGTGCGCAAGGCAAGGGAAGATGTTGGAATTGGGCAGTTGGAATAATCCGAGTCTGTCCTAAAGTCTGATCCTAAACCTTTTTTTCTGAGGCGGAATCCCTGAGACAGACAATGACAGATAATTCATAACGGAGTGGAGAAAATATTTCCAGAATTCTCAATTATGCTTCTCATTTATTTACATCCAAATCATCCTTCAAGTTCAAGCGATTCTTTTTTGTCAGGTGAGGTGAATTCAGCCTGCACGTGCCCCTGCGTTTATTCTAAGCCTCAAGATTATTGCTGCGACTGCGCGAATAGCAATTGAAACTTCCTGTACGTGGCCATGTTTGTTTTCCTATCATCATAACCCTTCTTTCTAGTTCGTCATTGTCTTCCTGCTTCTTCCCGGTGCCGGATCGCTTCTTCCCACAGGGCCTGCTCTGTGGGTAAACACGGCACTTGAATGTGAAGCCGGCTCGCCTTTATAGATTTTCGGCAGGGCAGAAAACTGCACGCGTATGCTGATAGGCTGAAAATGCACGTCGCATTTCATCTCAACGAAAACACTGAGTACATGCGTACATGCATTAGTTAAGTATGCCGTTAATTTGTATGTAAAATGTCAGGCACACGTATACAATCGGCAAATTCAATGACACTGTGCATGTAATACGTATAAGTTTCGCCACCTACATGTACATGTACTGTACATGTATGCTTTACAAGTCGCATAAGAATCTAAAAGAAACAACACATTAAATAGCATTGGTGTTAAAATGGACGGCTTTTGCACATTATGACGGAATTATTCAGTAAACAGTTAGCATTTTTGGTAAATTTGTTCAGCTAACAATGTTTGACTTGTCCACTGAAAAATTGCTGAAATTACACAAGTTCCACTTCCTTCCTGTCGAACACGCAGAAATGATTCCTGCCTACTTCGGATGAATAAAGAAAAGTGCATTCTTGTCACACTACTTTTCATGAACAAATGGCGTATTCGCAGGACAAAATATTATGTCCGAACTATGCAAACGCTATTTAAAATATAACATTCAATATCACGATCGCAAAACAAAATCAATCATGTCAGTCAGTAATAATATTTCATTGATCAACTTCATTCAGTTATCAGTCCATTTATAATTTGAGAAGAGAATGATAAAATTGGACTAATTCAGCCACGTATCAACAGACATAAACTACATCTAACAGAAAGAAATCAGCTCATACCTGGGTAGGACAAAGAGCAGTTTTCCTCTGGAGGGGCTATGTCGCAAAGGGGTTCTACAACACTCCCCTTCAAAAAGAAAGGTTGGTACAACATTTAACTTGCTTTTCCACGGTGGGCCATGCACAACAGTCTGGGAACAACACAGTCCATTCACACAGGAGTGTCGTGTCGACCAGATGAGTTTGCCCCAAAGCTCCACTGGTGCCGGGATGAGTTCCACTGGAGTGGATCCAGAGCACTATGGGCATCTCATCCTAAGTCTCGTACACCAATCAGGTGAATTGGCTAGCATCTCAACATTCATGAATTGTAGTGCTGGTGTTCATGTGCAGCCTTTTCTGACGAGAGCTAACTTCTGTCCTCACTACCTCTCTTTCCTCCAATAGTGCCACATGGTTACCAGGTTCATCTACTTGCCACCGTGCCTCCAGATTGATGACTGCTGTAATACAACATAAGATCTAACTTGTTTGGGCTCCATCGAGTAAGGAACAGGAGTCAACGGTTAGTAGTTTGGTGATGGTGGTAAATACTGCCAAAAGTTTTGACCAGGATGCGGAAATTGCTGGTGAATTGGAACGGATACAAGTGGCTCTTTGGGAAATTGGGGATAATGGCAACCCATCGGTATCATATAAGGCACATGTGCTGCATTCACCAATGCAGGTTGAGATTATGGTGTCCCAAGGCTGTCTTAGGTCAGCATCATTGGAGGGTGTCTGTTATGAGTTGGTCGATGCATCTCTACTTGAGGTGCCTCTTAGGGCGTGCCACTCGCCAAGTATTCGGCACTCTCTGCCACAGCAGACTATGTATCCACTGTCTTCTTTGGCACTGTGGGAGTTGGTCCGATGGCATAACTTGTGTCGTCACGGTAGTTTCCACTCCCTGTACTGGCGGAGGAGCAGACATGTCTGTATCGTCTGCAGCTAAGTCTGCAACTGAGCTGGGTGAACTTGAGGTGCCCTGTGCAGGGTGAGCTGGGGTGCATGCTGTCCCTCCTTTCATGTTGCTGACTGGAGAGGGCTTGGTAACGACGACTGTTAATTCATCTTCGTCGTCATCAGTGTTGATCATGGCTGGTTGCACTTCCTGGGTGTCATTTGGCTGGGTTCCTGCGTTTTGCCTGGGAATCCCTCGGTGGTGACCACGTCGAGTTTGTCGAATTAGGTTCAGGGTGCTGTCCTGATTGGTGTCCCCACTGATGAAGTCACATGGCAACAACAAGGTTCGATGCAGGACCTTGCTTTTGCCTTGCCCCCCCCCTCCCTCGGGTTGCACCTCATACACTGGGATGTCTCTGCCCCTCTGCCTCACTACTTGGTAAATCCAGTTTTCCAATATGGTCGAAGCTTAGACAGCCCCTCTGCTCGCATTAAATTATTGACGAGAACTCGGTCACCTGGAGAGAGGAAAGTTCCCTTAGCTTTTCGATCGTAGTAAGTGTTGCTGCGCAGTCCTGTGCTGCGTGCATGTTGGGAAGCTATCCGGTAGGCTTCTTTCATCTCATTCTGCCTACGTTTAGAATACTCTGGGCCTGTGACAGCCCGTTCTTGCTGTCTCTCCAACCCGAAGGCCAGGTCAATTGGTAGACGAGGATGCTTACCGTTGAGGAGGTAGAATGGCGAATACTCCGTCGTTTCATGTTGAGTGCAATTGTAGGCGTGCATCATCTTGTTCACAGCAGATTTCCAGTCACTCTTTTGATGATCGGCGAGGGTCCTCAACATCCCAAGTAGGGTTCGGTTAAACTGTTCGACCTGACCATTACCCTGGGGGTGGTACGGTGTGGTACAGAAATTAGTGATACCAGAATACTCTCACAGTCTGGTGAACAGGTGGTTCTCGAATTCACGCCCCTGGTCATGGTGCAACTTCTTGTGGAAACCGAACCTGAAGATGAAGTCATTGAAACGGCTGTCGGCTGCAGTCTTGCCGCTTTTTTTCTCGTTGGGTAGGCTTGGGCAAACCTAGTAAAATGATCCATAATTACAGGAATATATTGGAAACCTCCCTTGCAACGTTTTAAGTGGACATAGTCAATGGAAAAAAGCTCAAATGGTTGGGTGGTGGTGATGTTTACAAGAGGTGCTCTTTTGTGTTTGGCTGGTTTCGTACGGATGAGGCACCGGTACACTTTACCGATGTGATGCTCTATCTCGGATGACATACGCGGTCAGTACAATTTATCTCAGGCAGATGGATCACTCTTTCAGGTCCCAGGTGTCCCGCCTGGTCATGCAGCTTCGGTGTAGACCAGGCGTTTAAACTGCTGCGGAAGAACTAGTTGGGTGTGACTTTCAGTCTTCCGCCAAACTATACCATCACCGTCTACTTGGGGTTTCCCCCATTCGTGGGGAGTGTCTTGACCTCCCTTGTTTCTCTTTTTCCGTTCCTTCCAAGTAGGCAACCTTCCTAAGCTCTTGTAGTGTAGAACTCTCTGGATACCGGGGTCATTTTCCTGGGCTAGCTTAACTTCCTGTTTACTGAACTGCTGAATTGGCGTTCGGACTGCTTCCACCATGGGATCATCGATAGACTAAGCCTTGGCCCATGCAGTGTGGCAGTTCGCCTGGGCGGTAATCCCTTGACTGGTTGCCTTCATCACGTGGGAACAGCTTCATGGAAACAGCTTCCGTGTGAGCATTTTCCAGTTGCTCCAGCTTTGTGGAATTCGTGACAAGGTATCTGCATCTCCATTGGCCTTTCCTGGACGGTATCTGATCTCCAGGTTAAATCAGATAACTCTGCAACCCAGCGGTTCCCCGTCGCATTAAGTTTGGCAGTGGTCAAGACATATGTTATGGGATTGTTGTCGGTATACACAGTGGTATGCTTAGCGTAGTAGAGGTAATCTCGGAAGTGTTCTGATACTGCCCATTCAGGGCCAGGAATTCAAGCTTTCCCGCGTGCATATGGTAATTCTTCTCAGCCGGTGTCAGTGTCCTGGACCCATAACCAATGAACCTTAGTTTCCCATCTTGTTTTTGGTAGAGGACAGCGCCGAGTCCATCTTGGGAGGCATCCGTGTGAAGTACAGAGGGGAGAGCAAAATAAGGGTAAGACATGGTGGTTTCTTCAGACAGTCAGGGATTGACTCAACGGCGTCCTGGTGGACGGCCTCCCATCTGACAGGATCATTCTTTCGTCTTGGGATTCTGCTGTTCTGCTTACGCAACCTTTTCCCTCGACTTTGGCCCTGGTGTGGACATTGAGCTTGGTCTTGTTTCAGTAGATCATACAGCACGTTAGCACGTTGGGAGAAGTTAGGCACATAAGGGCAGTAATATCCCAGAAGCCCCAAAAGTTGTTGAACCTCTGTGAATGTGGCAGGTCTCTTTTGTCTGAGGGCCTCGAGTGCTGACGTGTCTTCGGGGTCAATGCAGTGACAATCTGCTGACACCATGCGACCGAGGTACTTCACTTGCAGCTGAAACAGCGAACACTTAATGGGCCTCAACTTCATGCCACGTTCTTGCATCCTGCAGAGAACCTTCCTCACCCTCTCATAATGGCCTTTGAATGTGGTACTGTAAACAAGGACATCGTCCAGGTACACCGTGCAGATCTGGTTGTTCATTTCATCAAGGCAGGACTCCATGCATTGTTGATATACTGCTAGTGCATTTTTAAGCCCGAAAGGTATGCGTACCCACTCATGGAGACCCAAGGGGTCACAAAGCAGTAAGGTGACGGCTTTCTTCTGCCATGAACCCCTGATGATAGGCTTTGCCTTGGTCCAGGGTCTAAAACCACCTGTTGCCTCCATGGCTATCGAGCATATCCTGTATGCGTCGGGTGGGCTGCCTATCTGTGATGGTCTTCAGATTCAGTTGTTTGTAGTCAATACTCAGTCTGAGGGAGCTATCCTTTTCCCCACGCACACTACTGCTGAGGAATAGTTGGATGAGGATTTCTGGGTCCATCCCCAATTGAGGAGATCTGTCAGATAATCTTTAAACCTCGCGATACAAAGGTTGGGGGATTGACTGGTATGTCCGCTGGACGGGCATTGTGTCATTGAGTTTGATAGTCATCTGTAATTTCTCAATGCTTCCCACGTCTTGGGCATTCTGAGCAAATGTTCCAGATTCTTCTTGAAGCATTTTCTTTTCTTTACTATGACCTTTTGTTCTTCTGATGGATGGTGAAGGTCAATGGGATTGTCCCAAAGGCTTTCCGCATTGAGGCTGGACACACCTGCGGAACAGACGCCTCTGTTGTGGCTGTAGCTTGTGTGGTGGCCTTGACCTCAGCAGGGAAGATGGATCTTATGGTCTGCAGACTACCAAGGTAGGTCTTCCTTACGATGGTGATGTCATGGCCAGTAGGGCTAGAGGCCAGGACGTACATGCGACAAGAGCTTCATTTGGGGATCGTCACAACTGCATCTGCTACCTCCAAGCCTGACTATGGTTTTTCTACATCTGATTCAAACATCACTGTCATCGACTCAGGGGCCCTGGTATGAAGATAGCATACAAGACAGGCACAAAAACCTTTCTTCACTGTGACAGCCCTCCTTCCTGTTTTCACCATGCATAGTCTTGCTGAGGTTGGCTGTTGAAGAAGGTTAACCGGGGCTTTTACATTCTGCTTTGCGGTCATTGGGAAAGTGTCTTTCATGGCCGCCAGCAGGGACTCAGCTGAATATCCGGGATGTTGCACCAATTCCTCAAGCACGTTGGACACAATAATGGCGCTACTGAGGCGGACACCTGTCACCAACACTGGAACCAATAGAGGCTGCTAGTCTCTGGTCAGCAGCTGGAATTCTGCTTTAATGAAACCATCATACGGAAGCTGTGTATCATTGGCAGCTGTCACTGTTAGGGTACTAGTGTCAAGCAGGTCAGTCACAGTCTAATCGGGGCTTTGGGCATATTATCTCTGACCCACGAGGAAGACACAAAAGAGACCCGTGCGCCAGTGTCTCAAGGGTACCAGTCCTTCTTCCTCCTTGGTTACACTGAATGTTGCATTTTGGGCCTACGAGCTTGATTAATCTGGAACTCTGTGGGTTGATTTTGTCACAATTGCGTTCCAGCGTTGGCGTTCCAGCGAACACAATCGAGTTTGCTGTACGTGTACATTGTATTGTATACCGGTAGTGTACTCTTCGCGAATGACGTGTAAAAAGTTTCACCCAATCATCGTTTATCCCTCGTAGACGCGTCACAACCAATCGGAGTTCTGGATGTCGAGATAATAGTTTACGCTCCACGTCGTCCAGTATAGTCAAAGGGGGTTGAGTTATATAATTTCAGTATTGTCCGGGCCATGGTTATCGGTGTAAAACGTGCCTTGAGGTTTTTGTGGAGGAATGAAAAAACACTGAGGGTGGCTGTCGAGATCGACAGAAACGGTCAGGGAGAAAGTGAGAGGGAGAATTTTGGAAAGGTTGAGGTGAATAATGACTGCAACCAAGGCTTCGGCTGAGTTCGCAAGTTCCTTGTGGTCATTTGATGATCGTCGACTTTTATCAGCTCGGCAGAATGTTAAAGTGCCGAAATTCTCCAGCCGAGATTGTACCTTCTGTATAGCAGCACCCAACCTGTGACCACTTCAAGCTAGGACAGAGTCCGATAACCGTAAGTTATTTGTGAAATGAGGTAAGAGAAATGAAACCACGTAAACCAAGATCTTAGATGTTTTTGTAAAATACATATAAAAGTCAGTTTCTTTCCATGTCATGTATCGAATACCTTAAAAGTAATGTCTGCGGATTGATTGGCCGAATTTCATCAAGAAGTAACATAGAATTTACTTAAAGTTGTACAATTTGTTTTGGGTAAACGTTTAGAAGGTTCGACCGGTAGGTTGAAACTGGTTTTCGATTATGTGTGTTATCACTTATTATTCAGATGGCCCTTACTCCTCCAATTTCCATCCATCTACTGGGGTGCGCCAGAGACAGTAAAGACGTAGGGGCTCAGACCCACCACTGCCGGGGATACTGCCTAGTAACCAGATAACGGGGCTATCCAAGACAACGCACGAGGTTACATCAAGCACCCGACAAAATCTGGAAGTTGAGGAAAAGTCAAAGAGATGCAGGGAATCCAGACAGAGACTTAGATTTTCACTGACCAATTTTTTTTTCCATCGCTGAAAAGTAATAGATTTCTTTTAATGTATTAGACTGTTTAATGAAATTCTTCTGATTTCAATTCAGATTCGAACAAATCAGACGATTGTAATTAAAAAACCACTGTCCATATGTAAATAAAAGTATTTGAGTTACGACAGTGGAACAAGACTAAAAGTCTGATTTCTTAGGACTATACAGTTCTCTCTTTTAAAAGAATCCCGGGGTCACAACAGCAGTTTGATATCATAATTAATATACCGGCCAAATGTAATTGAAGTTTAATATAGTGGTTACAGATTTGTTGTGCTGACATTGCCATTAGAGCAACACTCTTGGGCTTGTCTGTCGTTTTGGATGGTGATTTGGCTGGATGGGGTTGTTGTGGATCGTTGACTATATCCGGGGACTGCTGTGGACAAAGGGCATTTACGCGTCCCCTACGCTTACCCTGCTGCCCTTTCCCGATCGTTGTTTGCAGTCCCTGCGGAAGCGCTCTGCGCTGCCACAGGTGAAGCTGTGATCACATTCCGGACCCTTCCCAGCCTGGCAGCAGTTATGACAGTCTTATTCACTAGGCGGGTGGCCAGATCTGTTGGCCCCCTCCCTGGACTTGGGTTCCTGGACTGCCTGCTTGGTGGAAACTTTGAGGGCAGCCAGCTCTGCTTGAATTTGCCGGAACTAGCTCATTACGTCGGTTTGTTGAGGTTCAGTCGCAGCCACCTCCTGCACATTTGTAGTCGGCTTAGCTTTCTTCATCTTAGCTAGCCGTACAATCTCCCTCCCTTTGGCAACTGTTCTTCAGCTGTTGGAAGAGGATTTCATTGGAAGTCTCACTGTCGAAGAGGAATGGCTTTAGCTCCGCCCAAATGTTATCATTTTGGAGCCCTGTATACAGTGAGTGCAGGAACATGTTCTGTACCAATGCCAGATCGTACTTTATGGTGCTCTCCGTCTTAGACACCTTTAGAATTTTCTCGCGTAGGTCGAGAACCAGTACAAGGAAGTCGTAGGCGGACTCCGTACTTCCCTGCAATGCCGAAGACATATCTTGGTACATCCCTGAGGCATTACCTCTCTATTATTTTGCTTGAAGGATTTCCCCTAGGGTTGTCAGTGTCAGCCCCTCTTTGCCCTCAAGGTAGCTTCTCAGCTGCATTCCGGTGGCGATGGACCGAATGACGGCCTCGATAATCTCAACCTCCTGGTATGATTTCCGCAGGCCGCTCTTTATTTGTTTGATGAGACTACTATGGGACAGCCGGTCCTTTTGGCCTGGCTCCCTAAACTGGCCGATGATGCGAAATTCTTTCTTCAGCAGGCTAATCATTTGGTTTACTGAGACAGCAGATGGGCTAGCAGGGGTGTCAGATGTGGATACTGGGCTTGACACTGGGGCGGCTGGTGAGACATCTGGTGTGCTTGAGGTTCCTAGAGCGAAGGTCTTAAGGAAGCTTTGAAGATCTTCAAAAACCGTCTGACCCTCATCTTCCAATTCTTCGAGGGTCTCACTGTTGAGATGGCGGATCTCCGGACGAGGACCCAGCGTGCACTTTCCTTGCTGGGAGTGTGCTCATCCACTCCCAACTTCTTGCACACCTGCTGCAGTTGCTCCTCTTGCAATGCAAGCAGATCCTCCATGTTTCCGTTTTCAACGACAAACTACGTCAACTGCCCCAAAGCGAGATAAGGGTCGTCTCTCGTCACTTCCTGCGCCATTCGCGTATCTTCACCACCTCCCTCTGCTCAAGGACCTCAACCATATCAGGGGATGTTAACATCGTTGTCTCCTGGGCAGTATTTGGATAGCATTTGCCTCAGGTCCTGGCAAGGTCGCAAGATTTGTTACCCTACTATTCTCTAGTAATGTTTAATAGTGCATCTGGGTAGGACAAAGACAGAAGAAGACCATATTGAGGATGTCCGATTACTTTGCAAACAACAAGAATAATAGTCAATTTTCTGTGACTGTAAAAGCATCAAATAGTATAGCCATTATACCGAGACTTAATGACATACATCACTTTAGAACTAGTGGCCAGCCCAATACACTGCCTGTCAAACCTCAAGGGGAACATAACTTTGTAACCTCTTGCCCCTAGCTACCCCGACTCCTAGCTAGTCCACGGTGTCATATTCCACTGGGTGGCCAACTCCCTCGTTATACGGCAACGTTCCACTGTTAATATATTATTTCTTATGCACTTGACCGTGCTCTGCTTCAGCTTATCTCTGTACAGGCACTGGGCATAATGGAAATTTTGGATGGCCTCAAAGTGAAACTTTCACTACATGTATTTTGTTAGCCTAGCACTACAAGTTACTCAAATATACCTCGTCGATGTAAGCAAATCAATCGTTTGTAATGACAGTCATGAATTTCCCCTATATGTTCTTAAACTTCCAAGAACTTTGCAGTTAAACCTGCCATTACCCTGACAGTGCAAAGAATAGTTCATGACTTAAAGTACTTTCCATGAACAAATAGCGTATTCGCGAGACAAAATATGATGTCCGATCTATGTAAAAGCTATTTAAAATATGATACTCAATATTACAATCACAAAACAAAATCAATCATGTCAGTCAGTAATAATATTTCATTAATCAACTTCATTCAATCATCAGTCCATTTATAATTTCAGAAGAGAATGATAACATTGGACTAATTCAGCCACGTATCAACAGACATAAAGCTTCTGGAAACTACATCTAACAAAAAGAAATCAGCTCATACCTGGGTAGGACAAAGACAGAAGAAGAACATATTGAGGATGTCCAATTACTTTGACAAAATATATGAAAGTAACCAAGTACACTCACAGACGCTCCCTGCTGTCTTTGGCCTATTCCACTTTTGACGGAGGGGGTGGGTTTCTATAGCAGTTTCCCTCTGGAGGGGCTATGCCGCCAAGTGGCTCTACAATTTTATCAATTACTTCGAGTTGTAGATAGGTATCATTTACACCGATTGCAACCGGTAGAAATGGCCGCAAGCTTAGAAAAGATTTAATCGCGGCAATGAAAGCTTTCATTAGTCCAGAAGTATTTTAAAAATTAAACGTTCGTGCCGTTCGAAGATTTCAAGGAAATCTTAGAAATTGGGAATTACAACCGCGTATTTTTAAGGACGATATGTTGTTCAATTTTTATTACGCACAAGAAACATATCGAATCAAAAGTGTTAGCTGAATTACGAGCAATAGGCACTTACAGATAACATATTGCAATTGAAGTCCGATTTAAAAAGGAAAGACCAGAACAACAACACCTTGTTTACAACGTTTACATTTTTAAATAATATCACCACAGTGTCTTTCAAACAAGAAGTAAAAAATGCGTTGGTAGAACAATAGGAATGGCTTTTAGATCGAATAGATCGATTCATCCACAATGGGTCTGGATGGATACTCGACGAAATTATCGCGTTTTATATTAACGTGAAGAAGCGGTCATAGACGTGCAAAACTACGATTGCCAATGCATACGTTGGGCAGTATGTGCGGCTCTGGGACTTTATAACGAAAAAGTCATGTCAAATTACAAATTACGTAGAGAGAGACCTTCAACTTATACGACTGACGAGTTAAAATCACCGGCATCGACTTTCCTACACCCAAGTCTCAAATTGTCGATGAACAACTTGTCGATTAACTTATACGGTTACGACCAAAAGAATGGATCATTTCCTATTGTGGCGAAACAGTCTGTGGACTGACGCAAGTTTAGTAATACATGTCTGGTTCCCTGACGCGCGGCGCATCCATTGGCGCGTAGTCAGTGATTTGGTAGTTAGTTCGTCTCCAGACG